>APFE030247043.1:107598-209097 GCA_000404065.3 Pinus taeda | reverse complement strand
TTTAAAATTATGTGTTTTTATAAAAAATAAATATTTAATGTATTTTTTACAATGACCGAGTCATTGAAATCGAGTCGGCCGAGTCGATACCGAGTCGGAGTCGGAGTCGGAGTTTTAAAACATTGATACAAACAAACTACTATATGTAGCAACCTCAGCCTATTCCGCAGTTAGATTTTTCGAACATCTTTCTCTGAATTTTTCAGGTGATAGTAACAAAGGAAAGTTCGAATCTCCGGAGGCCTAATGGAGATTACAGTTCAGATGTCTTTGTGGACAGTGACAGAATGAAGCTCAAATATGTCCCTCTGTGATTTCGGGTAAACAGGGACAATAAGAAGTTCAAATCATCCTTGAGACTCGGATGACTGTTTTGTAGAAGAATTTACGGTGCCTAAACAGAGAAATACAGTTAGGAGAGGAAGCTACAGTGAGGTGTGAAGTCTAGGAGCTATGTAATTCAAATCACAATGAATGAGTGACAAATTTGCAGTATACACAGTGATAAAGTCTCACCATGATCTCAATGGAATCGTAGTAAGGGTCTTGGTGCTATATCTGTGCCATCATAGAAGAAAGATCTCGGCAATATGACAGCATGGTCTCTCAGGTCAAAGTGGAAGAGGAGTCATGAAGAATGGTGACTATCGGGAGAACTTTGTCTCGATCTTGGACTAGCTAATAGGTCAAAGGTCTTGGTCTTGCTATTTGTCAATTGGAATCTCTATAAGAAGAATTTTTGTGGGTTTTCCTCTCAAAGAGTGAGAGGTTTTCACCATGGCTCATAGCCTACATTCTGTCTCTTGTCTATTTATGTTCATGCATTGGTTACTGTTTGATGTCAAAAAAACCTAATAATCTAAGTGCAAGAAGATTCTAATCTTAAGAAGTAAATGACATTCACAAGAAGTTGCTAATGGAAGAGAAATCACCTAATGCTAATGCCCTAGATTTCTCAACAATAGAATCATGGGCAACAATATCTTGCAAATCTCTTCAGGGAAGCAATATGAATCAATAATTGTTGAATTGGTTTTAAAGTAGGAACATGTAGGTGAGAAGAGAAAGATGAGAAAAGTCAAAATTTGGGATTAGATCAATAAGCAAGTAGCCATTAGATATAAAGGATTTTTTCTTCAATTTTGAGCCAGCGAGCCCTGAGACTCAGATGTAACTTTGCACTTATCATTTGCCCACATTCACAAATGATAATGTTGTGTAACCAGGGAACAATCCTAGTAATCCAAGCCATGCTCAAAAATACTCCCTCTTAGTTATGGAACAAAACTCTTCATGGGAGAGGATGAGTAAAGCCCGTCAGTTCCCCTTTGCATGCCCTAAGGAAAACAAAGGGCCAATCATTGAAAGTGCACAATAAGGACCTGGTCAACTCAAGAAATCATTCTCAAGTGGACAATTATACATTTTTTAAAGAAATCAGTAAATACCCCAAGATGCCTAAACCTATGCCAAAAGGGCATTGGATCTTGATTCTTTAATAAACACACACTGAACAAATTGATGTTATCCAATGTAAGAAGTTTCTTTCTATTACTAGAGTTATTGTGGGTGGATATACATTTTTAATTTTATATTACAAACATAATTGTTCTTCCTATCAGAAAAAAGAAAAATGGAAAGAGAAATATTTTTGTACCACGTAGATCTATGGATAAGAATATGATTACATTCTCCAAGTACATTTCTGAAAGGAAGAAAAACAAATTCAATTTTCTAAGTAGGCTAGTATTCACTTTGATAACAACAAACCTAGATACAGACAATGCAAATCTGACTTGTTGCGTAGTACTTTTGGAAAATACATTGACAAAAATCATTTTTACACCAATAATATTAACAGTTAGACAATTTTTTTATAACTATGGCACATTTTCAACGTTATGATATTTATACACATTTCCCACCATTTCCTATATAGACATCAAGCATCAACCAAGAAGAGATAAGAAATTTGATTTGCCTGCGAAGAAGAAAATTAGCACTGCCAATGATATCAAGTCTTGCATTTGTTGTCTCTCAGAGCAGTCTACAAAGGTAGAAAATCATAGGTCCACATAAACTGGCTTTAGAGTTTTCTAAACACGACCAGAAAAGTAAAAGCCACAAAATATAAGTGGTTTTCCAAGAAGATCTATAATTCAAATTACTCCCATAAGATGTTATTCCACTGGCATATTTTAAAATTTTGATTCCAAATATAATGTATAAAATGCAAACAATCATATATCCTTGTAACGCACACAAACGCACACACACATATCAATGAAAACCCATGGCAACCAAATTTTCCACATTCTTGGCAGAGATCATGGATTGTATGTAAAGGGAGGCAGGAGGCTGTGGAGTTTGGTGGGGGGGTAGAGGAGAGGTTAAAATCAAATGAGATGGGTTGAATGGAGTAAGCCATGAGGACCGGGTTTCTCTCCCGCCTTCCCTCCCTCACTCAACTCCATGGCTCCTTATCTTTGGAGGATGGGATGGAGGTGGAGGGCAGACGTACAATTCCATTTTTTGCATACAATTTAAGAAGAATTATTGGATAATCATCCTCTACCATTGTTTCATTCTTTAAAGGAAAATTAATAGAGATTATCACCTAAGGAAGGATTCATTTGCAAGTACACTAAACAGCACAAATAGGACAAATGCGTATACCTGATATCTCCTTTTGTTCTGTGACACAATGTGCCGAGCTTTGATTTGAACAGCCCTCATTGCATTTTTTGATGTGTCCAAGAATCCCTTTGTGATGGTCCCAAGTGCACCTTCCTGCGTGACTGCAACTTGTGTTGAATCTTCCGTAGGATCATCAACAACTGGAATCTTAGAAGATGATCGTATACCTAATCCACTGGCTAAGCGGCCAAATGGAGATTTCTTACCATCCACAGGCTGTGCAATCTCTGGAGCTGAGGGTTGTGAAAATTTGAAGCTTTTTGCCCATGTTGAAAAACCAGATGGCGAAAATCTTGATGTGGAATGATCATTAGGTGACTGAGGATTAGGAGGCAATATAGAAGGTGTGGCTACTGGAGCGGGATCTGAACCTTCAGCCCTGCTAGTCTCCATTTCATTTGAAGTGCTGCTGGCCAGTTGTTTCTGTTTAAAATGGTATCTTTAAAGCACTATGCAGGAGGACAGTATCACTGCAAAAGCAAGAAAATACAAAATGTTTTTAGGAGTTTAGCTTTTTAACATCCTATCCACCAAAATTATTGTCCGCAAAGTATAAATCAATAAAGTGGGTTAATATAAATGCATTCAAGAAAAAAGAAAAAAACATGCAACTCCCACAGATCACTTTGTGCTGCTTCAAAAAGGTTACAAAAACACCTATATTTGCTTGATCACCAAACTATGCAAACTATCCACTTTCATCTTGCATGTTGTAATGTTTACTTCAAAGTCAGCGTAAAATTTTTACAGCACAGATGAGGTTATCAGCCTTTCCATGCTAGAAGGTTTAGGGAGCACTTGAAAGTTTTTCCACCCTTTCAAAATACAATGGCAATATAATTGATATGAAAACAAAATCATTATAGATTATACAAATGTTACTACTGGCAAAGAAATTGGATCTGACATAAAAATTGCAATAAATGAGCCTTTTGCATGATTTTGTAGCCTCATAAATCAAATATCAAAACAAAATTCATATTTCTTCCGCGCTTTGCTTCCTCCTGTGCTAAAATCTACAAAAATTTATATCACAAGTATATAAATCTGAAAAAGGTCAAAGTTAGCAGATTGAATACTTATTGAGAACGGAAATTAAAGATGGAAAAGCACCAAAACACAACCTGAGTAATGGAATGCAGTTTTGAAGCAATGAGTCCCAAAAATAAACCATAAGCTAAGATAATTCTATTAATGTCCAATCAATGACCACAATGGTAAGCCAACAGAACTCAGAAGTACAATCTAGTGTGCAAGTATATAGGGGGAATGCAAAAGCAACTCTTTAAGTATTCCAAACAGAGATGTATGCTTTTAAGTATACAATGCATCTAATATAACTAATAAGTGATAATTAATAATAATAAAAAATTAGTCCCTTTACTTATATATATTCATCAACAAGAAGTGACCTTTCATAGAGGACCCACTATTTCTAATTATTTACCGAGTGTGTATTAGTCATTTATATTATAACATTATGATCTAACCTATTAATATCTAACCAGACCATGTTAAGATGTACATAAGTCAGCCCACCCCAAAATGCTTCGACCATGAAAAATAATAAAAAAAAATCGCCATTTAGTCAAGCAATCATACTAGTTGCGCCGAAAGGCGCTCTCCAGCCTAGTACAGAAGAGATGTTGTAATGTCTTGTCTTGTCCTGTAAACATTTTGCCTTGGTAAAATTACATAAAAATAAAAGTTAAATAAAAGGATTAATGAAATGTAAACATTTTAACTCCGTCAAAATGAAATAAAATAAAAATAACCCTATAAAAATAAAATAAAAATGATCCATGGTATTAAGAACCCATGGTATTGAGAACCCATGGTATTCACCCGTGGTACTCATGTGGAATATTTCCTATTTAAAGGGGGAAATTAAACCAGCCTAGATCCATCTTAAGTCTGGATCTACCAAGCGCCAAGAGGGATCAAATCTCTTTTCACTATAAAATAGATTTGCATCTCAATAGATTTGATCCGTCTCAGTGCTTGGTAGATCCGGAGTTAAGATGGATCTAGGCTAGTAGTAATCATTTTCTATGTCTGTGTTTGTACTTTGTTGCACAACCCACGTCTTTTGCCATTATTATATGCTCCTCCTCGGTTCCAATTCCTTAACTTTTTGTGCAACTTTTGTACATGTGTAAGCAACCACTCTTGGTTTACAATGAAGGGAAACTAAGTTCTCCTATCAAAATGTCAACAATGATCGTGTTTGACATCCATTCAACGATTTGCCTTGACACGAAAAACTACTTATTCTCCAATTCCCTTTTTATATCAATAAATGTTCGCAAACCATGAGTTAGTTTTCCATCAATCCACTCTCATAAATCCAAAATCTATGCACAAGGTTGCTATCCAAATATTTTGATACATATACCTTTTAGTTTTCCTCTAAAAAAAATCCAAACACACTGACCACAGGGTTTGGGTACTAAAAAACTACATTCACACCAACTCACTATGTCCAGAATTTCAAACCTGCCTCTTATATTGATGCCTACAAGAAGCTCCATCTCTAATCATGACAAGAAATTGTCATTCTTAAATTTCCTTTGAAACTTGCAATGGTCGTGTCATTCACAAGCATTCTCAATATCGCGAAAATTTGTAATTGACTTCCCATCTATGGCTAACAGCATATCCCCTTGCTCCAACCTATGTTCAACTCTTGATCCAACCAAACAGCACTTTACATGTAATAGATGCCATATAACATGATCCATTTTGCGAACTCTCCAAGCCACTTGTCACTTAGTCTAAAGCTATAGGCATTTAAGAGTACAATAGAATCAAATTCAACCTCTAAAGTGCAACCAAGTGGGACAGACCTTCTGATTCCCTTTATAAGAAAACTAGAACTTCAATCACATTTTTAATCTTCCATAACACTTGATTGGAAACATAAATTGTAATTGCTTGCATAAATGGATCACTATCCTCCTCCTCCTCCTCGTCATCCTCTTCATAGTTATATTCATGTTTGAAATTCAAATACAACTTGTAAAATTCATACTAATGATCAAAATATGATCCTAAATTATATCCCTCACCCTCGTAATTATCATGCAAATACCAAACCAAAAGCAGAGTCTCACCCTATCACTCCAATTCAAAAGCCTTATTAATCCCTTCAGCATCAACTCTCCTGCATAGGATGTCAAAAAACAATCACAACCTTCTCCCCTATTTCTCCATTTTTCTTAGACACTACCAATCTACCATGATCTCTTCAACTTCAACATGCAAAGGAAATCCCTAATTGAGTAGGCCTTCTCCACTTCCTTAATATAAAACAAAACAAACACAGAAAATAAAAAAAAATAAAAAAAATAAAAATTTTGAAAGCATAATCGTAGATAGCATTATTAATTATCATAATAGGAAGCTAAACTATAGAATATCGAGCCTTGGGCCACAAGTTCAAGACTTTGAATGCATGTTTGAGGGCTTTGTAACTAAGTTGCAAGAAACGTTGGAGAAGGGTCCGTTTCCGGCCGGAAACGAAACGGAAACAAGGAAACTTGGTTCCGGCCGTACTGGCCCATTTCTCAAGGAGGAAACGTGGCCAGTACAGCCGGAAACGAGTTTCCAGGCCATATGGCAGAGTTTCCTCCTCTAACTTGACTTTTTCTTATATTTTTTTTTATTTTTTCACTTCTAATTTTTTATTGGGTGACTAAAATATCTTCTAGATGCCTCTCAAGTTATAAAACAGAGGATTTTTTTGAGTGGGGCAGCCTAATGTTCAAGCCTATGGCCCTAGTGTTGATATGCAGTTCGTGGTAATGTTAAATTCTTAAAGTAAAAGTGACATTCTCCTTTATTTTTCATTTTCATCCTTTTACTTAAATTTTTAGCATTACGATGAAATGACTCAGGATGTTTGAGAGTGGTTTCGCCCTCATTGGATTTCATATGGAGAAAGTAGAATTTTAGATCTCACTCAAAATCCAACAGACTCATCTGTTTTTAAGGATTTCAGGATTGGGGGGATTGCAATGTTTCTATTGGATTTTGTCATGTTCTAGGGTATGGAACTTGTATTTAATCAAGAGAACCAAGCCCTCTATGCAAGGGAGACTCCCAATAATCAAGAGCACTTAGGGTACTAGGTATGGAACTTGTATTTAATCAAAAGCACTAAGTTCGTTCGACTATGTAGGAGGAGACTCTCAATCAAGCACGAGACAAGAAATTAGAAATTTCTCGTGGCCGATTTTGGATATTGCTATTTTCATTATGTGATCATTCATGAGTACATGTGATGTAAATTTAGAGACTTATAGTTTATGCATTGACAATTGACAATTTAATCATAATGTAATAAATTAGAATGTATCATATATGCTTTAAGATTGCACATATTTCTTAAATGTCCTTATATATATATATATATATATATATATATATATATATATATATATATATATATATATATTATATATATAATATATATATATTGTGTTTCCCCATTTCCAACGTTTCGTACCTGTGCCCATTTCGGAAACTCGTACTCATTTCCCCGTTTCGTGCAACTTAGCTTTGTAGTATCCTTGGTGTTGAATAGCGTAGAACTTCCCTCCCTCCTTTCTATGCAAGACAAGAGAAAAGAAGAAAAGAGAAGTATATTAATGTCCAAGAAATGACCAAAAGTAGGTAATGGAATTGTATTGTACATATGTATGGCAAAACAAAGTGGGAGTACAAAAAGAAAGAAACAAAACAAATCTCTAAGATCTGGGTAACTAATATAAAGCTAAAAAGAAAATACAATGCTCTAGAATCGAGTGCAAGAGAGACTTAGTGCTCCAAGTGCTTGTTGTTGATTGGGGGTAGCATTGAATGTGCTCTAGCCACGAAATTTGGTGGAGAGATTGGGGCACATGAGATCTCCAATACCCAAAAAGGGTTTGGGCACATTCTAAACAGTTCAGGAGATATTAAAATAATTAATATTTCTAATGGAGTCCCTAAGTTTAAACTTAGGGAAAACAAAATATTAATGTGTATTAATATGAAACTGTGTTAGAATGGTCCAAAAGACATGGATCAAGCCAGATCTAGTCTTAGTCGTTGATTAGGGACTTAATCTCGGCCGTTGATATGTCAACAGGAAAAGTATAAGAGGAGGCTTGAGGGTCACTTGGAAAGTACACCAGAGTGATCAGTCATTCTGTTCTCTAGAATGGGGTTTGCTAAGAGAGATAGAATTAGTGATCGGGAGAAGCAGCTGAGGGGCATTTGAGTACAGAGAGACAAAGATAGTGCCAGGAGAGCAGTGCAATAGCCAGGGAGAGTGACGCAGACCCAGCCAAGGCTCACGCAGGGCCACGCAGAGGCAGACGAGAGCTACGCAGAGCCTCAAAGAGGCCAGCGTTGCTGATGCAAAGGGTTGACGTAGGGCCTCCCAGGGCTAATGCAGACCCATTCGGGGTGACACAGGGCCAGTGTGAGGCAAAGAGGAGCTGACACAGTCCAGAGAGAGGCTGACGCTGGGGTTTCTTAGGTAGATTTGTGCTGAGTAGCTGCTGGCAGGATTATCCGAGGTTTCAGCCAAAAGATTTGTCAAGAACTAAGAGGTATTACTGCCAAGGAAATTCTCTATTGGGTAGGCCAGTTTCGGCACCCAGATTGTACTCTGATATTGCTTAATAAGAAAACCCTCAGATAGTTGCACCAGTTTTCCCACATTGGGTTTTTCCGAGGACATTAGTCCAAAAATAATGGTGTCATATGGCGTGTTTGTTTCTGTTTTTTTTAGTTGTTGATCTATAATATGTTGAGCATGCACTAGTGTTTATTTTCAGTATTTACATTGTAAATAACTTGTTAAGTAACGGAACAAGTAGGTAGGAATGAATCAGATAAAGTGCATGGAGGGTTTTTGACTAAGTAGACTTAGAAACTTCAACATGGTATCATAGCATGATTGCAGATCATAGGAGGACTAGAGGACATCAGCCGAGCAAAGAAATAGCAACAGAAAACAATTGTCCCGAGGTGACAGAAGTTGTTTCTAGCAGAGCAGCAACAAGGGAAGGGTGACGCAATGCCTGCGTCATCAAGGGTGAGCCGAGAAGAGGCAGCGCAAAAGCTAAGGAGGCATAAGGAGCCTCACGCGCAGTAACTGGGAAGGCTGACGCAGTTGGCTAAGGAGGCCAAATTGCTGGTGCCGGGATTGCATAGAACCTAGGAGCTCTCACCTTCAAGTTGTTGGGGTTTAGAAGGTTGTGGGAATATTGCAGAGTGGAGTTGGTGAGGTACTGTAGTCAAAATAGTACCTGACAGAGCAAGGCCGGAGGAGTTGCTACCGAGGATTTCTAGCCGAGGAACCCGGATCAGTGGTGCAGTTGCACAAGACGATCAGAGTAGGGAGCATCTCGACAGCAGCAAAGGATTTCCAGGAGGGAAATCAAGACTCCGAGGGAGTCCAGAAGAGAACTTCCAGACGGGAAGTAGAGACTCAGAAGTGTCAAACAGAGAACTTCCAGGAGGGAAGTAGAGGAGCATCATGGCACTACACGGAGTAAGAGACCAGGATAGATTGGACAAAGCGTCGAACTTCGCAGTCTGGAAGGCCAGAATCTTATCCATTCTTGACAGAAATCGTGTCAAGAACTTCGCCTTGAAGGTAATAGCTATCCCAGTCAACCCTAATGATAATGCCAAGTACGAGGAGGCGATGGCAAGGGCCAAGAGCATTATCCTTGACAGGGTCAAGGATCATGTAGTACCACACATAGCCGAGAAGGAAACGGCATTTGAGATGTGGGAGGCTCTAAAGAAGTTGTACCAGCATACTTCTGTGTAGAGAAGAATGATGCTTGAGAATCAATTGAGGTCGTATTAGATGAAGAAGGGAGAACCAATTGACACCTTCCTCGGAGGACTGAATGAGATCCGAGATCAGTTGACTGCTATAGAGGCGACACCGAATCAGGAGCTGATGGTGAGGACAGCCCTGAAGGCTGTCTCAAAAGACTGGGAGGTATTTGCCCAAAGTATACTGGGCAAAGGGACTCTCCCACCTTGGGACGAGATGTGGGCAGCTCTTCGCCAGGAAGAGATCAGACGGCAGTCGAAGACGGGTAGCAACAAAAAGGGGATCAAAGTCAAGCAGGAGGAGGAAGATGTGGCCCTAGCATCTGAGGGAAAGTAGAAGAAGCGGAACAAGAAAGATCTCTCCAAGATCAAGAGCTTCCATTGTGGGCAGTTGGGTCATTATGCGACCCAGTGTCCAAGGAAGAAGAGTAAGGGAGAGTCTTCCGAGACTAAGGCAACACCAGCACGGGCAGAGAAGGATGTTTTGACCAGTGTTCCACAGGGACACGTCCCCCAGGGTCAGGTGCACGCACCCCTCGCACCCGGGACAAGGGGACATCTGGGGGAACGTTTCCCCACGTCCCCCTTTTGGGGAGACGCGGGGAGACGCAAGGGGGGACGTTGCCCCAGTGTGGGGGACACGACTCCCCAAAAGGGGGATGCCTGGACGTCCCCCCCTCAAAATGGTCTATGCATCCCTCCTTAAATTTTCTTGTAAACAATGATTTATGACAAGGAAAACCTAGTATTTGACCATATTTCCCTACTAATGCTATGCAATTCATGGTAATGTTAAATTCTTAAAGTAAAAGGATGAAAATGAAATATAAAGGAGAATTAGTTTTCATCCTTTTACTTAAATTTTTAACATTACCATGAAATGACTCAGGATGTTTGAGAGTGGTTCCGACCTCATTGGATTTCATATGGAGAAAATAAAATTTAAGATCTCACTCAAAATGCAGCAGACTTGACAGTTTTTCAAGAATTCAAGATTTGATGCATTTCAATGTTTCCATTGCATTTTGTCATGTACAAGGGTATGGAATTAGTCTTTAATTAAGAGCACCAAGCCCTCTGTGTACTTTAGAGTGACTTTTAGACTCGTCACTCCATTGTTTTTGAATTTTAGTTATATCAATTTAATATTTTAGTCTCTAGATTTCAGTATCTACTATAGTCTATTTTTCTTAGTACTAATTAGATTCTAGAATGATAAATGATGAATTTTAATTTTAATTTTAAATCAATTTAGAATCTAGAATGATGAATTTAATTTTTAAATCAATGTAGATTCTAGAATGGTGAATAATGAATAATGAATATGGATCAGAGTATTCATATTGAATCTCGTGGTCTATGGATGAATCATGTATGTATTAGTAAGAATGATGAGTATGGATCAATGTATTTCATTATTTAATTCAATTATGTATGTATCATTCTATTTATGCTTTCATTATTGAACAATGAATTGAAATATATATATATATATATATATATATATATATATATTTAAAATGAAAAAAAACTATATACCCCAACGTCCCCACGTCCCCCGTAAATTTCAATAAAATTTGAGGGTACTCCCACACGTCCCCCTTGTGCGTCTCCCTGCACCCGCGTCTCCCCGTCCCGAAGTCTTGGTGGAACATTGGTTTTGACAGATGATGACTGTGCCATGAGTGCACACGCACCACTTAAGCGGAAGTGGGGAGACATCAAGCTATATTCAGGTGGACTACAGGCGATGAGGGGCAGGATTCTCGAGGTACCTAGCCTATTAGATTAGACCTTGCTACGGGAGCCCCAACGACGAGTAGCAAGACTGGCTAATGTGGGTAGAGATTGATGCGGATGGAACGACAGAGAGAGCTACAGTGCAGGAGTCCCGAGACAATGCGAGGCTAGCAAGCTGTAGCAGTGTGAGAGGCACAAAAGTGTTGCACCAGTGCAAGATGGCACAGAGAAGTGTGCAACGGTGTGAGATGCAGGGAGTTGTTGCAGCAGCACAGAGGTCAGAGAGGGAGCACTTGTCAGCGGTAAAGGGAGCTTTAGCATCAATGGGTGTCTCTAGCCCAACAAGGAGGTCAGATTGGGAGATCAGTTACTTACTTCTCAGTAACTGAGTTGTAGTGCAGTAGTGGGTAGCACGATGCAACATGATGAGAGGAGGTGCAGTGCGGATACAGTGCTGGGAGAAAGGACCAGCAGCAGCACGAATGCAGAGGGAGCTATCATACAAATGCAGCAGTGGTAGTGGCAGAACCATGGGCAGCAGTACAGGATGCAGCAGTGGAGAGGATGTTGGGCAGGAAGGCCTAGCATCAGCATAGGTACTGATGCCGGATGATCAAAGTAATACTCAGTGAGGCATATTGCTAGAGCACAGTCCTCGCTAAGAGGGAGTGTTGATTTAGGGTAGCATCGGATGTGCTCTAACCACGAAATTTGGTGGAGAGGTTGGGGCACATGAGATCTCCAATACCCAGAAAGGGTTTGGGCAGGTTCTAAACAGTTCAAGAGATATTAAAATAATTAATAATATTTTTAATGGAGTCCCTAAGTATAAACTTAGGGAAAATAAAATATTAATGTGTATTAATATGAAACTATCTTACAATGGTCCAAAAGACATGGATCAAGCCAAATCTAATCTTAGCCGTTGATTAGGGACTTGATCTCAGTCGTTGATATGTCAACAGGAAAAGTATAAGAGGAGGCTTGAGGGTCACTTGGAGAGTACACCAGAGTGATCAGTCATTCTATTCTCTAAAGTGAGGTTTGCTAAGAGAGATAGAATTAGTGATCAGGAGATGTAGCTGAGGCGCATTTGAGTACAAAGAGACAAAGAGGTAGAGATAGTGTCGAGAGAGTAGCACAGTAGCCAAGGAGAGTGACGCAAAGCCAGCGAGGGCTCACGTAGGGCCATGAAGAGGCTGCCGGGCGCTGCACAGAGCCTAAGAGAGGCCAGCGTTGCTGACGTAGAGGGCCAAAGGGCTGACGCAGGGCCTCCCAGGGCTGACGCAGACCCATCTAGGTTGACGCAGGGCCAGCGTGAGGCAGAGAGGGTCTGACGCAGTGCAAAGAGCGGCTAACGCTAGGGTTTTTGGGGCAGATTTGTGTTGAGTAGCTGCCAGAAGGATTATCCGGGGTTTCAGCCAAAAGATTTGTCAAAAACTGAGAGGTATTACTGCCAAGGAAATTCTCTGTTGTGTAGGCCAGTTTCGGCACCCAGATTGTACTCTAATATTGCTTAATAAGAAAAACCCTCAGATAGCTGCACCGGTTTTCCCACATTGGGTTTTTCCGAGGACATTAGTCCAAAAATAATGGTGTCATATGGCGTGTTTGTTTTTGTTTCTTTTAGTTGCTAATCTGTAATATGTTGAGCATGCACTAGTGTTTATTTTCAATATTTACATTGTAAATAACTTGTTATGTAACGGAACAAGTAGGTAGGAATAAATCAGATAAAGTGCATGGAGGGTTTCTAACTAAGTAGACTTAGAAACTTCAACACTTGTCATTAGACCGAGCAGAGATAAGGTCATCCTCTGAAGTTGAATGTGCATGTGAAGCTCTCCTACCATCCAAGGCCAAAGGGAAGAACCTTTATACAAAAAATTGGCTAGAAGAGTTGGATCTAGCAAAGAAGATCTATCTTTGTCTAAGAGAGGTGACCCACTATCAAAATCTGGTGGGGGGGCACTACTTGTTGGTCAAGCATGAGGTTCTCACAATTGAAGGTTTCATTGCTCCCTAGGGTCTCACCAATATAGGCACAAGAATAGTGTTGCACTTTATTGATCTCTTGGTGGTCCTATCCACTCAAATCATCCAAAAGGAAGATGTAATCCACCATGTAGTGTCTGAGTTGTATGGGGGACCACAATAAGTGACCTCTAAACCTTAGTGCCTCTCTTAGATACAATGCTATGCACCATTGACTTAGATATTGAAAAAAGGTGAAGGGAGAGTTATACTCTCTAAACCACCTACATATCTCACAATAGCGAAGGAATTTAAATTTAAAGTGCTCCTTTACCTATGTCTCATGTATATAGCAGATCCAACATAATCTATCATCCCATGGTATTTGATGCTCAACTTCCACCTAAAGTTGATGCAGTCCCACAATAAAATGACCTAAAGGGATCCTAATCCCGTGCATTCAATGTCGAAACGTGTAAGGGGGTAGCAATATCAGACCATCTTTAAGCTCCAAGAAGTGTTTTGCATATAAGGACATCTTGGTTCCCAAAATCCCAAGAGAACCTAGATATATTATTTACAAATATCCTCATTGATAAATCCAATTCATCTCCTACTTATTCAACAAGAGATGGCCACATGTGTCCCAAGTGTACCTAAATGGAGGAAGACAATCTATTGTCTAAAGGAAACAAGAGATGTTTAAGTACCAACAACACACCCACCTAATTGGGGGCATGACTAAGCAACAGCCTATGAAAAATAGTAGGCCAAAAATGGGTATCACTCTCTACCTGCTACCAAGTCAAAATAATCTCTAGAGGTGTTGCAACAACTCTACCAAAGTCTAAAGGCAATCTCAATCCTAAAGTAGTGTGCCACAAACTCTGTTTGGATGATACGTTGGAGGATTGTCCTCTTGCATCCAATGATGCAATGGAATAAGAGGTTCCAAACTCTCTCAGTATAGGCCTAATCCGACTCTAACAAGCTCAACCCCCAAACCTCTAAACCATATAAATTGTGGATCCAATGATGGAATCCACAAGGCTTGATTTCAATGTGATATGCTAAAAGTAGTTCTAGAAAATTTGCCTCTATAATCATGAGAGACTCAAGTCCCTTATTCACTCAAGGTTGGAGAGCATACTTGATCTTGAATCTAGATCTTGAAAACTAATATCCAGGATGTGTGTATGGAAGGGTCACCTCAACCTCCTCGCTCCTAGAGTAAAAGTGGAAATATGAAAATAACTTCTACAGGTAGTTGAATATCTTCACCTTAGTTTTCCCAAAATAGTGCGAGAGCATCCAACTGTCTCTATAGACAATTAGTGTGTTAATTTTCTCTTGAAACTCTGCAACTACTTAGATGAATTACTAAAAACAAGGCATTTGAAAACTGAAACCAAATTTACTTTCACCAAGATACATAGTTTCTTAACAATTTATAAGCAATGGAAAATAATCGAGAGATAAAAACACATTCACACAAATTGACACGTTTGTTTACCCAGGAAACCCAAAAGGGAAAACTTGTTTTCTTTGTTGTGGTATTTCATTGATTGTTCTTGGGCAATTGGACCTATTACAATTCATGCTGCTTTCTATAGCCAGCAATCTGTCTCTGAGAACACACTTGTTCTCCTATTGAATAGCCTTGACTTTCTCTTGCAATCCTTGATCCTTGCTCTTATTTCCTTGTGCACTAGAAGCCCCTATTTCCTTGTGCATTTCCTCCTATTGCCTAGTGCACAATTGGGCTCTATTCCTTAGCGCAAATCTCCTATTTCCTTACACACTCGTGGCCTCCTATTTTCTAGCGCACAAGCTCCTCAATTCTACACAGACACACATAAAGAATGATCTCACAAGAATTGTGAATTATGTGCCTTTGTCCTCCTCTTTATAGATAAAATCTAAGAATGCAAGAAGGCCCAGTTCAGTTTAGAAGTTCGAGTTTTGATTGCGAGTTAACTAAGAGTTCTACTCGTCCTCTCTCCAATCAACACATGGAGTCTTAGCACATTCCCTCTCCAATCAACCCTGAAAACTAACTCATTCTAACTGAACTTGTAACTGCCACCTTATTCTGTAGTCAAACTGAAGAAGACTCCACGTAACTGAAGATCCAACACAATGCATGCAATCTAGATGATCATTCCAATAAACTAGAAATCAACTCATCCAAACTAAAGTCTATCCCATGAATTCACACTCATGCTAGAGAAAGACAAACACGTGGTTTTCACTAGCTAAGGCACAAGCCAGAAGACCCTTCACTCACTACATTTTCAACATAGCGAAGAGGCCAAGAGGACCACATCAATAATGAAGAGTATGGGTGTTGGGGCATGGTGAAGGAGACAATTGGGCTCCTGTTCCTTAGCGCAAATCTCCTATTTCCTTACACACTTGTGGCCTCCTATTTTTTAGCGCACAAGCTCCTCAGTTCTACACAGACACACACAAAGAATGATCTCACAAGAATTGTGAATTATGTGCCTCTATCCTCCTCTTTATAGATAAAATCTGAGCATGCAAGAAGGCCCAGTTCAGTTTAGAAGTTGGATTTTTGATTGCGAGTTAACTAAGAGTTCTACTCGTCCTCTCTCCAATCAACACATGGAGTCTTAACACGTTCTCTCTCCAATCAACCTTGAAGACTAACTCATTCTAACTGAACTTGTCACTGCCACCTTATTCTGTAGTCAAACTGAAGAAGACTCCACGAAACTGAAGATCCAACACTACGCATGCAATCTAGATGAGCATTCTAGTAAACTAGAAATCAACTCATCCAAACTAAAGTTTATCCCATGAATTCACACGCATGCTAGAGAAAGACAAACTCGTGGTTTTAACTAGCTAAGGAAACAAGCCAAAAGACCTTCACTCACTACATTCTCAACATGGTGAGGAGGCCAAGAGGACCACATCAATAATGAAGAATATGGGTGTTGGGGCATGGTGAAGGAGACAATTGTCACATAGCTAATGTTGACTTGGGGTAGCATCGGATGTGCTCTAGCCACGAAATTTGGTGGAGAGGCTAAGGCACATGAGATCTCTAATACCAAAAGGGTTTGGGCAGATTCTAAACAGTTTGGGAGATATTAAAATAATTAATATTTTTTAATGGAGTCCCTAAGTCTAAACTTACGGAAATTAAAATATTAATGTGAATTAATATAAAATTGTGTTAGAATGGTCCAAAAGTCATGGATCAAGCTATATCTAATCTTAGTCGTTGATTAGGGACTTAATCTCGGCCGTTGATTTGTCAACGAGAAAAGTATAAAAGGAGGATTGAGGGTTACTTGGAGAACACACCAAGAGATCAAGATTTCGATTTTTTGGGGCTGGGTTCACTGAGAAAGTTGAAAGAGTGATCTGGAGTTGCAGCTGAGGGGCAGTGAATATAAAAGCAGAGAGGCAGAGATAGTGCCAGGAGGATCAACGCAGCAGCCGGGAAAGCTGACGCAGAGGGAAACAGCCAGAACTGCCAAGAATAGCCGAAACTGCTAGGAACTGCCGGAAAGCTCACGTAGAGGGCAAAAGTCGAAACTGTCAGGAACTATCGAAATTGTCGGCAAAGCTGACGCGAAGGGCAGAAGCTGGAACTATCAAGAACAGCCGGGAACTATCGAAACTGTCGGAAATCTAACGCAGAGGGCAAAAGCCGGGAACTACCGGGAAAGCTGACGCAGAGGGCATAAGAGGCTGACACAATCCCTAGAGGCTAACGATGGGGTTTTTCGTGGGGCAAATTGGAGTTGAGGAGCTGTCGGAGTGTTTATCTAGGGTTTCAACCAAAGCATCTGTCTCCGAAGGAGAGGTACTACTGCCGAGATTTTTCTCTATTGGGTGAGCCGGATTTGGCACCCAAATTGTATTTTGAAACTGCTTAATAAATCAAACCCTCAGATAGCTGCACCGGTTTTCCCGCATTGGGCTTTTCCAAGGACATTAGTCCAAAAATAATAGTGTCATTTGTGTGCTTGTTTATGTTTCCTTCAGTTGATGATCTGTAATGTGTTGAACATGTAATTGTGTTTATTTTCAGTATTTACATGGTAAATAACTTGTTAATTAATCAGAACAAGTAGGAAGGAATAAATCAGAAAGTACATGAAGGGTTTGTAAATGTTAGACTTATAAACTTCAACAGCTAAATGTGCCATGCAAGAAAGCCTCCAACTCATCAATGTTGATTCCGAATAATGTGGGTAAGATGGGACACCCCTACTTCACCCTAATGGTGCTCTTGATGAAGTCTAATACTCTGTGTGCTTAGGTGAGGCGACCAAGCACTACCTCATAAAGAGCCATGTGAATCTTTAACATACCAATGTCTCTAAGACTCTGGAGCTTGGCTTCCCCCAATACTAAGTCAAAGAATTTTGGAAATTCTAGGAAACAACAAAAGAGTTTCGAAGAGTGATTATCTCATCTCTTTCATGATGGTTCAGAATATGATCCATCAGTTGATATCCTAGCCTAAAACCTACCTATCCCCCAACCCAAAGGTTTCTCATCTTGAGCTCCTAAAATAACTATAAGTGAAGAGAGGTGGCATAGAGTTTCGAGGATGTATGTCCAACCATGCCTATAGTTATTCAGATTTGCACTAGGACCCAATTTATGAATCAAGTGGATCATATGATGAGACCAAACCAATGGTAAGCCTATGCAAACAACAAGGAGGATCCAATCCATCAAAACAATCCCTTAACCAGTGCCCTCTCTTTCCAAATTGCATGCTAGTTTTAAGATAGTAGGTTTTAAATAAATGGTCATGTTTTTTAAAAAGCAAAACGAGTGTCTTCACATTAGTACATAAGAATCCATAGGTTATGTCCCAAATTTCTCTTTCAATTCTACACATATATCGCAAACATGTCCTCTTTTTGTTTTGAACTAAAAATTTGCTTAGCATCCTCGTCTTTTGGGCAAAGGTTAGTTTTGGTCTACCATCTACTATGACTAGATGTATCATTTTATTTCTTCATGAACTTGTTATAAGTAGTATGCTTTATGGCACCAATGATTCCAAAAACGACCAATTGTGCCATGTTCCCTTGATCTTTTAGCATCTCATTATCAATATAATCAAATTCCAATTGAATTCCATGTTTCAACATCACGACCAATTTGGAAACTTATGAAAAAAGATTCCACATGCAATGTAATAGATTCTTAGAATGGCCCTTTGAGCCAAACCATTCCACGTCCTCCATAATATGTATCTCTAAATCATGGCAACAAAAGAAATCCACTAGCATTAATTATTTTTATAGAGCTCTCTCTATGGCCTTTTTACATCTCTCACCCAAAAACTCTTCAAATTTTAATTTCTTTAAAGAATTTCTCAACGTTGTCAAAAGAACTCTCAAACTCTTTTCCTTGAATAAATATCTTTATATTCCATATGACAAATATACATGTTTCAGTCCTCGAGGGATTCTCAAACAACAAGGCTCAAATTCATTACGAGGATAGACTCATTATGAGCTTTGTTGTCGCTCAAAATGTATTGGCACTGCGACAACGACTCAGGTCTGGGGTTGTCACCCCAATCCCCAATCTCTCTGTTTAAGTTGTCTCCCAACAGCAGGCTATGGGAGGTAGACCCAATGGGGATGAAATGTCGAAGGACAAGTTGGGAACCAACTATTCTGGGAGACAAAGTCGAGTGGCCTAGCACTTGTTTAAATTTAGCATGATATTAAGGATTTGATTGGATTTATATACTTTGAAACCAGTGCCTTATGGAGTCAACACTCTTGCTTTAAAAATTTAAAACCAAGTACCAGATGGACAATTTTGCTTTAATGCGTTACTATCCTATATGAAATGTAATTCCTAGGACCTATGTGAAATGCAGGAATCTTGGTTGATTTTAATTAAATGCATAATGTAAGATTGATTTTCCCTTAACTATTTTGAAGTTGGGCTCCAAGGTAAGTTGTGGGAAGGAGGCCAACAAGAAGCAAGCAAGGGCTTGATTAACGATACCTTCTGTTTTGCTCCTATCACCCAATGCCTCTAGCGCTGCAAAGATTGTCGCTCTGATGATTGCAAGGTCACCGTGTTAACGACCGAACAGTTGCCTGGGCTCCTCAAGCTAGATGAGAAAGTTTGTCGTAGAAATCTATCAACCAAGCTTATGCTTGGAGGTAAGTTTTAATATGCAAGACTTTAGGATGCAAATGCAAGGTGAAATTAGTGAATGATTCTTAAAATGAGATCGCTAATGTTTAAGTACTTCAACTATGGTTGATCTTAGATTAAATCGACAAGTACTTGCTAATTATATTCAAGAGACAATCTCAACTATAAGAATAAAGCCCAATGTGCCAACAATAGATATTACAAAGTGCATGAAGATGGAGCTTACTCAAATATGAAAGATATTTATTACTGAACCAAGAGTACTTGGATAAATCTAATGCTCTTCCAATAACTTACTTTTCCAACCTTAAACAAGAATCATAAAATCATGAACAATCAAGGAACTTGGTTACTTAGAAATTTAGCCAATGAAACTATTGCAAATGCTCTTAATCAATATTCCTCAACAACTAAACTTAAGATGCCCAAAGGGTGATTTATTGTTAGCTACAATCAACAAATGTGCTTTAATCAAATGGCAAAGAGAGAACTAGACCACTTATCAATTACCCAATTATTCAAAATGATATGCCAATGACAGATTATCCAAAGTAGCAATAAGATTTGAAAAATGTTCCTAGTCTACCTCAACAAGCTATCAATGCAATAACAAAAATGGATTACTTCAGGGCAGAAGTAAACAAATTATGTTTCAGTGAGCAGCAAGTGCACTTGAAGTCCCTTTTGTTTCAGATTAAGTGATATGGATGAGCACAGCAGTAAAGCACCTCTCAGGCAATTAAAAAGCAATATCTAAAAGAATTTTTCAATACCAATTATGCAACATGCAACCACTCTTCAGATCTTATATATCTTACAGTGGTTCTCAATCACTTAAAAGACAGCAAGACATTCAAGATGCTAGAATGGAATCAGAGTTTAATGTTTAAAGCGCTTGAGCTTATGGTGCAAATTTAATAACTTTTAGATGACAGATTTCTCCCACAATGAACAATAGAAACCCTTTGTTACTTCTAAGCAAATGAATTAATTAGGACAGCAGAGGTTAATCATGACAGCAGTAGGTAAATTCAGAGGAACAGAGAACTAACAGTAAATATCTTTTATGTTAAATGCATTTGACAGTTCAGAAATTACTAAACTTTTTAGGAGCATAAAACACTTTTCAAGAATGCACTAGAACTAAAGATAAACTTACTGAGAAATGAAATTAGACCTCTGAAAATTTTGAATCAGGCCTCTGAAACAAATGGAAATCAGTCCCTAATAATCAAATCAATCATCCAATTACCAAACGAAGCAACCAAAAACACTTGTAAACTTTCTTGCAAATATTATGTGTTGATTAGAGTGTTTTTCAAGCTAAATATTAGATGTTAATATATAGATTAGGGTCTGCAATATAGTTTATTTAGGTCTGAGTGTAGATTGTCACCAAGTATCACAGGTTTGGGTGTCAGAAATTCAAACAAGTGCCTGGATCTCCTCAAAACTCCACACTACACCTGCAAAAACAAGTAACTGGCCCAGCAAATAATATATAACAAGAGACAAACCTGAAAATGCTTGTGACCAATGGAAAGAGAGACTGTGATGACCGCGTTCAGGGCAGAGAACAGGGAGCGGGCTCACAAAGGCAAAGGAGAGACAAGGATGGAGGCAGCGTTAAAGGAAAAGGGATGGAAAGCCTTGTGGCCTAGAAATCAGAACCCAAAGAGGATTAACAGCAGGATGACAGAGGTGAATCTAAGGCTGCAGCAGGCAGAGGAAGCCTCTTAGAGCCTGCGTTGAGGATGAATAAGGGCATATCTGATGAATGAGCTGCAGAGAAGGCTTGGAGAGGCATTGAAGGCCTGCTTTGAGGGTAGAGGGCAAGGAAAAACCCTACAACGCTCACGGTAGGCAGGAAAAAGGCTGGAAATGGAGGCAGGGATGAGTCAGCAGGGAGAAGAGAGAAGATAAGGGCTTCCGCAGAGGAGATTTGAGGGCAGCGGTGAAGGAATAGGAGATAGCAAAGAGGGATAAAGGCTGTGTAAGGATTGGGGAAGCCCTTAACAGCTGATGGCTCAAAGAAAATAGGTGCCGCAGGGAAAAGCAAGGGCAACAGGGACCGCGGCCAGGATTGGAGAGGTTTGTAACAAAATCTTAAGGTCCACGCTGGGCTTGGAAGCCTTAAAATTCCGTGAAACCCTAACCAAATCGTGTAAAAAAAACAGATCTTAAAATTTGCCCACAAATGATCAAAAAAAAATTGTTGGAGACTGACGTTTAATTCTGGAGCTTCAGCGTTGAGTTTGGAGGAGCAATAGAGGGTGGATCTTGCCTTCCTATGCCTATATCTACCTCTAGGATCCTTTAAAAAAAATTGCCAAGGACTGAAATCCTTAAATCCCTTGACATCCTTTCAGATCTAGCTTTGAAATCCAACTGCAAAAATTAAAAACTTGAAAAACCCCAGATCCCAAATATATACAAAATACAAAAATATATCCCAAAAAAACCTCCAAAAGTTAGAAAACCAAAGTTTGTTTTACCAAAATTATTTCAAATCTATAAAATTAGAATACAAATCTACTGGATCTGAGGAGTATAAGTCCAACTCTGTTCCCGGATCAGTAGAAATAATCTCTTCCTAGCCATATCTATCTAACGAGCACAATACACAAAAGATAAATGAGTTTAAATGAGGCACTAGCCAAGGAAGAAAATCTTCGTTAAATAAATATTGGGATTCAATCAAGAAGGCCCTTCAGTTCTTATGCCTTAGGATTTGGCTGGTCCAACTGAGGACTTCCCCTCACGCCCAAGATTTCAGATAATAATTCTCTACACACTCAAGATCAAGTTGTTAAATCGATAGAGACATAAAATGACAATATAATCCTTAAGAATTAGAGATGCCTACTAATTCAATTGAATTAAAATGCTACCTTAGATCCAATAACTTATGCAAGATCTTTGTGCAATAAGTTATTCCATGAAAACTAATGATCATCAACTTCTAAAATATTATTCAGCAGAGCATTAAGAATAGTGTTACCATAAGTAGGAGAGAAAATCCCCCATCAATTAAAACCCCAAAGACTTTTGCATTATTATTATTCCAGAAAAATTACAACAGAACTTCAAGAGCTAGTACACGATTCACAGATCGGATCCTTTGAGAAGCAAATGGCTTCTCTATAGATAAAGTCTCCAAATAGCTAGTTGGTTTGATCCCCGTCAAAGTAATCTCAACCGTTAATAAAAATTTGATTATCATTTAATCTCCACTGTCGAAAATCTTTATTTTTTGAGAAATTTTCAAATTTCTCTTTTAATTCATTTTTTATTAGCTCAAAATTAATTATTTTGAGCTAATTTCCTCAAAAATTTGACTTTGACCTAACCACTAAGGCCCAAGGGTCCAAAATTTCTTAATTTTTCAATATTCCCTTAGTGGGGGACCTCCAAAAATTAATTTCTCTAGAAACCATGATTTTTTCCTTTTGGAGAATTTATTTTCCCTAGAATTTTAATTTTGACTCTAATTAATTAAATTTCTGGCTTAGGATTTTTATTTATTTTTGCCAGAAAATTTAATTAATTGACACATGAAGGGATTAATAATTTTTTTCAACCCTCTAATATTTTAGTTATGGTGCTAAAATATTATTTACATAAGATAATTAGATTTCAACCCTCAAATGGGGAAAATCCGTTCGTTATAGACCCTCAAATTTTTACCCAATTCTACAACTCAATATGATCTAATAGACCAAGTTATTTGTAATAAAATAATTTAACTAATTAGCTTAAATTATTCCCAAATCATTTTTACAAAAGACTCAACTAGAACACTAAGACTCACCTAAAATCTTAACAACAAAATCCACCTTAACTTTGGAGTGAGGCTGGAGGGAAAAACTCTACCGATCATCCGTGTTTAGAAACACAGATGAATCAGTAAGACAAAAAACCTCCTAGGATGAAAAATCGTCACCAAAATAATAGGTTTACATAGGTTGTTACATACATATATGGTCTTACTAAGATTATTTACTTTACCAACTGCAGAATGGGTTTATAACTCTAATAGACATGTGACTGATGATGACGAGTCCTGGATGATCTGAATGCCCGAACATGATGGTATCCCTTTGCAAAAAAATGTACTACTATAGAGTAGTTGACATGGAGTGGTGCGAGAATTGATGCTAAGTGAGAAGGATAACAACATTCCTCCAAACCACTAGAGCATCCAATTGACAGAACTTTCTTCGATTTTTCAAGAATATTTTCCATCTTGAAGGGCACTATGGATAAGAAATCTCCTTCTCCAACATCTCACCTACCCCATGGGACAAAATTGACTAAGGCTTTTCTTCCTTCACATTCAAATTTATTTTCTAAATATTTATTGGGCCTTCCCCTGCTCCTTTCTATTCCATCTTCCTATATTCCTCCTTATCATAGGCAAAAAATCATTCACAAAAAGATATTAAATTTTTCTTTCATCGTAGCTTATAAGGTCTTCTACTGGTTTCAATGTTGGCACTTCATATTTATATCTAGCGTAATCATTAACATAGCCTTCTTATTAATTTCACTTACAATCTTAGCTACAATTCCCATTCCATCCATCTCTATGAAACTAGGTTCCATGCTTCTAACTTTTGAAAGTGGCAACAAAAAATGCTAAAAATAGCATTTCAGGATATACTCCAACTCTGTTGGAAATAGCAAAAAATAGAAATGATAAAAATAACATTGTTATAAATAGCATTTCGGGATAGATTCCAATTTTAATTAGTCCCTAAATTAAAATTGAGAATTAAAATTCTAATTTAGTCTCACCAATTGTTTGAAAAATAATTAATTAATTCATCTTGAGTTAATTAGTTGGAGAAAATCAAACATGAAGTCTTTGTGAAGACATGCAATAGTTATCCCTTTGATTGAGGAAGTTATCCCTTAATTAAGGAGATAATGATGAGTTGTATTTGAGTTGCAATTAGTTAGCTCAGTTAACTGAGTTAAGTCTAGTTAAATTAGTTCCAAGCAGTTGGAGGATCTAATTGTGAGTTCAGTCAGTTAATGCATGCATGCATGCAACTAGTGTTCTCCAGATAACTGAATATTCTCTCATAAATAACTCATGCATGTCAGTTCAGAGAAAGACCCAGTTGAGATTAAAGGAAGTGACAGTGTACTATCAGTTGGAGGAATTTTTCCCATAAAGGAAACTCATCCATGCAGAAGGAATTATCTCCTTCAGGATTGCGCAGTTATTTCTGAGTTTGGTGAGTTGTGTGAGAGGTGAATTCACACAAGTGGCAGCGAGAGGACCTGGAAGAAACTGCACGAGGAAATAGGAGCCTTGGAGGGCAAAGGAGAAGGTTTGTGAGAAGCCTTTGACTGTCTATGAGCAGCATTGTAGGATTGTACTGAGAGAAAGATAGCTTGTGAACTAATGCTTTGTGTAATCCGAACATATTTCCACTTGTATGATAATAAAGAGATTCGGGTTTTTAGTTGAGGCTTTCCCCAGAGTATTCTTCTGCGTTTCATGTGTGATTGTTTCTTCTTCTCTGTTATATGTGTTCTGTTTGATCTTGCTCAAAATCGATTAAGCTTCCGCAAGTTTGATTGTAGAAGTAGTTATAAGTATTTTGCTTTAGTACATTGCATAATCAGTTTAATCTACAGTGAGAATTTCTACATGGTATCGGGGCAAAAGTGATCGAAGCAGTGAACAATTACAAAGCAGAAAATTCGAAGAAAAAAATAAAAATAAAGAAAACCAACAAAAAAAAAAAAAAAAATTGGGCCACGACTTTTCTGAGCAGATCTGAAAATTTTTGTGCAAAATTTTCATAAACAAATAGCAAATCTGGATTCCTTGCAGAAAAAGACCCAAATTCAAAAAAAAAATTGCCTGAATCAGAGTTCGGATGAGAGAGATATCGCTAATTTAAAATCAGTTATTTTATCATAAAATTTCGTGACAGCGGGAAAGATGAAACAAATTGGTGTGCTAGCCAAGAACCTGTATGTTCTTGAGGTTCAAGATGCCTACAAAGCCTTGAGGAGCAAGGCAAAGGTTAGAGACTTGGTGGTTGAGAGGGAGAGTAAATTACCTCTAAACATGCAGTCAGAGAAGAAGTCTCAAACAATTGTGGAAAAGCCACAATTGGAGATACTGAGAGGAGACCAAGTGGAGGCATCCACTCATGTAGAAATCTCTAGTAGGGGGAAATTTCGAGCCAAGTGGGCAAAGGGATCACATGCATCCATACCTCCAGGTGGGAGGTGGGGTGATGTGGAGTGATAGTCCCAAGAAGGTTGAAATAGGGGTAGGATCCTTGAGGTACCCAGCCTCTTTGATTAGACATTGCTACGGGAGCCCCGACGAGGAGTAGCAGGACTGGTTGAGTGGGTAGAGACAGATGTGGATGGAGCGGCAAATGAAGTTGCAGCATCAGAGGATGTTTCTAGCCCAACAGGGAGGTCAATTGGGAGATCAGTTACTTACTTCTCAGTAACTAAGTTGTAGTGCAGCAGTGGGCAGCACGATGCAACATGATGAGAGGAGGTGCAATGGGGATGCAGTGCTGGGAGACAAGACCAGCAGCAGCACGGATGCAGCGGGAGGAATCAATGTGATTGATGTAGTCAGAGATCAAAGTGACAAAGGCTAGAGCAGTCAGATACTGAAGGGCAAAGAGGTGCAGAGTTTTTAGTCGACAAAGGCAATAACAGCCAGAGACTTTGATGACAGAGGCATCATTCTGATTCAAGTTGGATATTTTTTTGTTTCTAGAGTTGCTTAAGCAACAACACTAGGGAGAAGTGTTGCATGCAAAACATTCCAAAGGTTCAGGATCGGGTTTGAGTTGAATGTCTTTCTTGTTGAGAGGGAGTGTTGAAAATGGCAACAAGAAATGCTTAAAATAGCATTGCTATAAATAGCATTTTAGGATATACTCCAACTATGTTGGAAATAGCAAAAAATAGAAATGTTAAAAATAACATTGCTATAAATAGCATTTCGGGATAGATTCCAATTTTAATTAGTCCCTAAATTAAAATTGAGAATTAAAATTCGAATTTAATCTCACCAGTGGTTTGAAAAATAATTAATTAATTCATCTTGAGTTAATTAGTTGGAGAAAATCAAACATGAAGTCTTTGTGAAGACATGCAACAGTTATCCCTTTGATTGAAGAAGTTATCCCTTAATTAAGGAGATAAGGATGAGTTGTATTTGAGTTGTAATTAGTTAGCTCAGTTAACTGAGTTAAGTCCAATTAAATTAATTCCAAACAGTTGGAGGAACTAATTGTGAGTTTAGTCAGATAATGCATGCATGCAACTAATGTTCTCCAGATAATTGAATATTCTCTCATAAATAACTCATGCATGTCAGTTCAGAGAAAGACCCAGTTGAGATTAAAGGAAGGGACAGTGTACTATCAGTGGGAGGAATTTTTCCTATAAAGGAAACTCATCCATGCAGAAGGAATTATCTCCTTCAGGATTGCACAGTGATTTCTGAGTTTGGTGAGTTGTGCGAGAGGTGAATTCACACATGTGGCAGCCAAAGGACCCGGGAGAAACTGCGCAAGAAAATAAGAGGCTTGGAGGGCAAAGGAGAAGGTTTGTGAGAAGCCTTTCACTGTCTACGAGCAGCAATGTAGGATTGTACTGAGAGCAAGATAGCTTGTGAGCTAATGCTTTGTGTAATCTGGACATATTTCCACTTATATGATAATACAGAGATCGAGGTTTTTAGTTGAGGCTTTCCCCAGAGTATTCTTATGTGTTTCATGTGTGATTGTTTCTTCTTCTCTGTTATATGTGTTCTATTTGATCTTGCTCAAAATCGATTAAGCTCTCGCAAGTTTAGTTGTAGAAGTAGATTAAGTATTTTTCTTTAGTACATTGCATAATCAGTGTAATCTACAGTGAGAATTTCTACACTAACTGGTAGTGGAAAAATTTAATCAAACCATGGTTATGATACCACATGAAGTATACTAAACACAAATATATGCTTGAAGTATAGAATTGATTTAATATATTTTATAAGTGGCAATGAATACATTGTTGGAACCCTTATTTCTACATATTTTTAGATAACAAGTAACACTTCTTAATGGACTACTATTTTCAATTACTCATTATGTGTGTATTAGTCATTTACTATATTATGACATCATGTATTAATAATATCACCCATTAATTATATAACCTAGACTATATTAGAAGGTAAATTACAACTCCTATCACTAATCTACAACAAGAAAATAGCTAACGAGTCGAGCAATAGTAAGCATAATCAAAACATGCCAATTTCAATGTCAAACTCTAAATGATATGTTCACAACAACAACAAAAATGTCTACTTTTTCCTAGCTAAACAAGGGGAACAAGGAAGCTTCTCAAGCAATGTCAAAGCCATTGATAGAAGTAAGGGTGGAAGAAGAAGAAGAAGACATCCGAACATAATCATCAATTGTGGAGAAAGAATTGATAAATTGCCTTATACTCACCTATGAAGAGGACCAGAGACTAAGAGGATTAAGATGTCTGACTTTGAGCAAACCTTGACCGTCTTTGGAAACTCTCTCGTCATCGACCACCCACTAAAACCCTCCTCATACTCAATTTTGTCGAGAAGAACCTAGTGATGGAACATTGGGTGCCAACAAATGTGGAGAGGGAAAGGAGCTTGCAATTGCATCTATCCAAACTTTATTTTCATTTCCTTCTTTAAAAGAAATAGGGTCATGGACATTAACAACTTCATTCATCAAAGCATGATTTACCTAATAAAGTGACTTATAGGTTCCCTTACCTTATCCAAGTTTTATCGCATTTCTTTTGCATATTGAAAAGTTTATAACCACATTGACCTTTTTGTGCTCTATTTGATTGTTCTTCTAACTCCAATACTGCTCTTTCTTGTTCTTCTTGATGCTCTGCTCCTACTCCAATTCTACATTCTCTTCTTCCTTGAGTTTCTTCTTCTCCTACTCTTTGCCTTTTCCCATATGTTCCTGGAATTTTGATTCTCAATTATTCATCTACTTGTGAATTCTCATCTTACCAACCAATTATATGCACTTGAGAGAACTCTCATCAAAAATTACTTGTGTACTAATGATTACTTTCTTATTGCAAGGATAATAAAACTTGAATGCATTTGACCTTGTACTATAACCAAGAAATACACACTTTTTATTTTTGTCTTCCAATTTTTATGACTAGTTTTATATAAGATGTGAGCATCCACTAAGCAACAAAAATTTTCGAAATTCTTTCCCTATGGCTTCTTTTTCTGACCAAGCCTCCTCAAGAATCACACCTTGAACTACCTTGTAGGACCCCTATTTATTAGAAAAACCAATGGTTGAAAGCTTTTGCCCAGCAAATGAGTACCAAGATTAAGTGCTTTCAACATACATTGAGCCATCTACATTGTAGATTTGCTCTTCCACTCCATTGCACCATTCTTGGAATGTTTTCGCAATAATTGTTTCTTTCCTAAAGCCTTGCTTGTTGCAAAAAATCACAAAATTCTTTCTTACTCATACCCACCTTCTTTGTCACCTTGCAACACCTTAATAGTTGGGCCACTTTCTTAATCCACCAATAATTTGAACTGTTTGAAAGTTCTAAAAACTTGTGCTTATTCTTCAATAACTAAACCCAAATCCCTTTAAAGATCATCGATAAAATTAACAAAATATTTTCCACCACCATGAGTGTTTTCATCAGTCCACTTATATCACAATCGATTAATTCGAGTACACGTATTGATCTTGTCATGTTGTCTTCAAACTTAAATCGATGTTTCTTTCCCAACAAAATTGACTCATAAACACCTTTCTCCTTTTGTATTTCTAGCAAACCATTCACAATATTATGCTTCTTGAAAAAACCCAAGATCAATATAGTCCAAAAGACCAAAATATCCCTTGTGCTAAACATGATTCTCAAAACTGAAACATAACAAAAATGTTTGTTGCTTGGTTGGAACTCTATTATTGTTATGAAACCTCTAACGGTCTAACCACAATGTTATTAGTTTTGTCTTTGATAAAGCATTCTTTCTTGTCATAAAAAACAACAAAGGCTTGTTGAATTTTTGTTAAACCTTGCACCCAGTAAACCATTAACCTAGCAAATTGTAGATCTAATTTACATAGCTAACATTCCGGAAAAGCAAAAATAAAATAACCAATCTCATAAAAATGACACAGATTCTACCCAATCAAAGTTTTTCATTAACAATCCAAATTTACTTGGGTACTCGTCCTAGGATAATGGCCCAACTCGGGAATTACGTGCAACATTGGATCTAAACCAGCTAATCAACCATCCTTGGTTGATCTAGATCTCGTTGTTGCCCCTTCCTTAGAAGCAACACACTCACTAAGAGGCCTCTCTCAATCTTGTGTTGATGTATTATACGTCTTTCCCATCTCCCTAGCCTTACTTTTATAGCTTTACATTGAGCTAAATCCCTAACCCAAACCCTAATCTCCAAAGCGATTAATGGCTGAGATTAGATCTCACCTCACTTGGGATCAAGAATTAAGAACATTTCCAAAGTTTCTTTAGCCCAATTAGCCAACATTAAAATTATGTGTTTTTCCTAAGTTAAAAAACTTAGGTTAAATTACATTAGCAACTTGCTCACACTTGAGCAAGGTTTTAAAGAGATCATGGGCAAGTTCTTGCACACCTTGACACATAGGCCTATACAAAAGCACCTACCCAAGCTACAAACATCAACACTCCCTACTAATGAGAAAGGTACTTCCGACCCCCTGGAACTAGCTTTGATCATAGATCTACACTTGTTGCCATGGCTACTTCCACTGAACTGGGAAACTTCCTTGCCATCAACCTCGAAGACTCACTCCATGTGAACTTGTTTCTCGGAGCCTCCTATTCCTAAACATCCTATAAGTTCATTTCATACCAAATTACCTTCTTGACAAATTTGGAGCAATTTCTTGACTGCTCCTCCCCACTTGAACATGAAAGTTGACTCCCTCTAAACTGCCCAACCTTCGAAGCTCCCTAATCACTATTTTTTATCACTACTTTGCTCCCTATCGTTGCTCGAATAGGCTAGCCCTTTAGCCCATTCCTATTGCTCTATGTGGCCATTGTCTGAGCTAGATCCCTTGGGCTTGATTAGTCTCTGTCCATCTTGGAACACTACACCAAACTCCTCCTTCTCGATCATCGAGACTAGAAGCAAACTCCACTTGAGTTATGGCACATATAACATGTCCTTCACTTCCATCCTACCTCTTGAATCAAGTTGTAATACCATTGTTCCAAACCCCTTTACTAAATGCTTTGTTTCAACACCTAACTTCACAACCGACTATGAGTCCCACTCAATTGGGGTGTTGAATTACTTTCTTGCTTTTGTTGTATGTACTATGGCTCCATTATCTAGCACCATGCACTCACTAGTAATGTGCCTAAGGTAAGGTAGGAAACAAGTGTGATATATGTCTCTAACTTCCTCACAAACTGCACCTAAGCTTCTGTTAACACGGTTAGAGTTGGTTGCATGCCTTTCCCTCTTTCTTCCTCTTCAGACATTGTGAAGGAGAGTGTCCCATCTTATGACAAGAAAAACACTTGACCTTAGTCAAGTCCTTATTCTTCAACAGTGAGGTTCACTCCTCACTCCTGCTCGAGCTCTTTCCTTTGCCTTTTGCAATCAAAGCCACATTCATGTTTCCTCATCTTGGCCTTTGACTATAACCTGATTTCTTCTTATATGCAATCATCCCTTAGCCTATCAAAAGTGGGTAGTGTATCTCAAGCACAGATTCCTCTGATTTACAGATCGCGTGCCTCTGAGAACTCACTCAACGCAAAATTTACTATTTCTTTGTCTTCCACCTATTCTCCCACTGCTACAAGCCAATGACGGATCTGTACGATCTTCATCAGATAACTCATTACTGAGTCAGACTTGGTCATATGCGTGGTCCAGAGCATATCCTTCAATATTATCTTCATATTTGTTGTTTTGCTCTGGTATAATACTACCAATGAATCGAGCATCGCCTTGGCTCTCTTCTTTTCTTAAAAGTGGAATCAAATGATCCTTTATAGCATCCAAGGGTACCCTTTGTGCCCTTATCTCCTTCTTTGCTAAGTTGGGTTTCTCCTAAGGATTTGACAGCTCTGGGATCTTAGTCTCAACAATCTTCTAGAGATCGTTTTCATTGAAAACCGTATTGATTCTAGCCTTCCAAGTTAGGAAGTTTGGCACTCCTCCAAACTTGTCTTCGTATCAAATACCCACTATAGCCATTTCACCAAATCTTGTTAAAGAATTTTTATTATTATTTATGCTAGTTGTGCATCTATAGCGACTACCTTGGCCTTTCTATCAATTACACACCCCTGTATCGGCCTCACTCAAGCTACTAACTTGGCTCGATTCAATACATCTGTTGGACCCTCTCATGTAATTGGCATCTTAGATTTTCACCTCGCCCGTGGTAGCCTCCACTTTAACCAAACATCTCCATCCATCCTGCAGTTCAATCGCAGTGCCTCCTGACTACAAACTGGACTCGCCTGGGTTGTCTTCACAACTGCCTTTGTAGTTGTAGCTCCACTGCTATTTCGGCAGTTGAGCTATTATGGCCAACTTTCGACCTTATGACTAATAGCTTGGCTCATTACTCGTGTTACATCGTACAACTTACCAACAAGTTGTACCTGCTCATACGATTCAGAGAAGAAAAAAAAAACCCTATAACATAGTATGGCCACGTATGGTTTGTATGGCTAGGCATACCTCTTTGGTGGTTCCTCATGCATCCCTGTGGCTCAATCACTTTGGCTACTATACCCGACTCGACGGTTATGTGTATGGCACTTTTCCTCTATGTCATGCATTACCCACTCATGGCCTACCGCATCCCTCTTTGCTACTAGCGGCTACTTTCTCTATTAGTTGCTCAATCCTTGGTAACTACAATTGCCCTGTACCTGCACTTCTTCTTCATAGCTATATTTTTTTCTTTTCTCTTTTATAAAAATTCCCTTCTTTTTTTCAAAAGAAAAAAACATAACTTCCTTCATTAATGATTAAAGAGGAGTTTCATACGTCATATCCTCGTCCACATAGCTCTAAGTGAGGACAAAACTAATTCATCTTATATAACATAAAACCAAAAAAAGAACCTAAGAGTTTCTCTATAGTGCGCTCAGGGCAACAAAATCTTAGTTGAACCCATCCAATGGGCAAAATAAGAGATACAAGAACGCTTCACAGACAACTAGCCAAAAAACAACCATTTTAAGAGACAGAGCCTTCAAGTAGAATTTCAAAAACATCCTCCCAAGATGGAAAGGAACCCCACACTTGGACAGGGCATCTGCCACCATGTTTTGTTCACAGTACACATGAACAAAAGAGATGTCACAGAAGGAAGGAATGAGAGTCTGACTATTGTCCATCCAATGATGAAGGAGGGGGACCTCAAGGGAGTTCTTTCCATGCACCCATTCTATTACAGTTTTGGAATCCCCTGCAATCATGATTGAGTCAATAGCGAGCCATTTGGCACACTGAAGTATCCCCCACTGAGCAACTACCTTAGCTCGACAATTTGTCCCATCTCCTCCATGCCAATAGAAGCGGTATTCGAGTTTGGGGCTTAGCTTAATGAGAGCTACGCAACCACAACTGCCTCTATTTAAGGCTCCATCAAAGAATCCTAAAGGATAAGATTCTCCCAATTTCGAAAGATACAGGGCGTTGGGTAGTCCTAGAGACCCAAGGGCCAGTCTCAAGGAAATGTCCAATAATTTTGAGATTGGTGGTCAAAAAGTAAGGGATTATGCCCTCGAAAAAAGACGCATTTCTGGTTCGCCAAATCCCCCAGAACACATACAAAGGGACTACTCTGTAGGGTCTATGCTTCGTAGACAAGTTCCTGAGACAAGAAATAATGAAAGGTAAATCCCCATCAACAAAAAGCTGCATCATATAGATACTCTCCCCCAAATGTCTCTGGTGAAAGGGCAATTCAAGAACAGTTGTATGCAGTCTTTGATGTCAACACCACACAATTGGCATCTACCCTGACCATTAAAGCCCCTTTTCATCAAATTTTCCCCAAGTTAGGATGTGGTTGAAGAGGGTCAACCAAGAGAAGCATTTAAGTTTCAGAGGAGCTTCCCACTTCCACATGGGGACAGTCCAATCCTCAAAAGGGCTTTCTTGGGGGGTTCCAGAAATATAGTAATATAATTCTTTAGCTGATATATTACCATCAGCATTTCTACCACCCCATGCAAGGAAGTCTAGTCGGTTTGATAAGGTAATCCTTGCTTCACACAATTTGTACCTATAAGATTCCCACTCAAATTCAAATTCAGCAAAGAGGCCAAGCTCCCACAAGTGTGGCCAAGAATGAGAGGATGCATCAAAGAGGCCTCGATTCTGCAATTGAGCTAGATAGCAGGCACCCATATGATACAGATGGATAATGATTTGGGGGGACAGACTATGGTCTCCATTTAGACCCTTAATCGCATCCAGCCCAATGAGGATTTTTCTCCCATCTCCAACTTGCCAGCGCAAGTTTCCACATAACCATTGTTTTGCCGACATCATACTACTCCAGATATAGGATTGTCTTCCATTATTAGGAGCCCCAGCAGTTATCCATTCATCCAGACTTTGATGCCAGAGATACTTCCCCTGTATAATATCATTCCAGATGCCCAGGGAGTTGAATACCCGCCATAGATTTCTAGAGAGAAGAGCCATATTAAATCACTTAGTATCTCTCATTCCCCATCCACCCAACTCAGTGGGTTTAGTTAGAGAATCAAGCCTGCAAAGATGGAATTTTCTAGCGTTTCCAACTACGGACCAGAGGAATTTTGTGATTGGGCATCAATTTTTTGTATGACAACCGAGGGAAGAAGAAATAAATGCATCCAGAATGCTGAAATCCCTTGCAAGACAGCTTTAATCATTATCGCTTTGACTCTTAGAGTGAACCATCTGTGGTCCCACAAGGACAGTTTTTTTGTACGTTGCAAATCAACCAATTCCAGTCCAGTATACGGTAGTTGTATGGCCTTAGGAAGCATCCCAAATATTTGAACCCTGTGGACAGAAAGATGGATTTGATCCCAAACAGGGTTGTTATTTGTTGAAATGTTTCTGAATTTTTCTCATCCGAAATGATTTCAGATTTATCTTTATTTATGATGATGCCTGAGGCCCTGCCAAATCTATTAAAAATCTGATAGTAGACCTCCCACTCAAACATCTTAGCAGCTCCAAAGCACAGGACATCGTCCACAAATAGGAGGTGGGTAGTAGAAGTGCTGGTGGATACCCTGCAAATTGTAATGGCACCAGATACTTTCATTGCTCTAATTCCTCTGCTAAGGGAATCCATGACCAAAATGAATAGGAGGGAAGAAAGTGCATATCCCTGTCTCAACCCCCTTGAGATTTTGAAGAAATCTGTTGGACATCAATTAGTTAAGACCGCCATGGAAACTGAAGTAACACAAGCCATGATCCATTTGACATGTCTATAATGAAAACCAATTATGTGGAGGATTATTCAGAGGAAGTCCCAGTCCACTCGATCATAAGCCCTCAACAGGTCTATTTTCATAACACATGCCTTTAAATTGTGCGATTTGATGGAGTGGATGCTCTCTTGCACGATTGCCACCGCATCTTGAATTCTCCTGTCAGGCAGGAAACCAAACTGCTCTGGACAAATATGCGGAGAAAGAATATTTTTAACTCTGTTATCTATCAACTTAGATGTTAATTTGTAAACAGAATTACAGATAGATATTGGTCTAAAGTCAAAAAAGCATAGAGACCATGATTTTTTTGGGATGCGAGTGAGGAAAGTGGCATTGACAGCAACTGATACAAGGCTGGAATAGGGAGATTCTACGACCATTTGGAGAAGCTCAGAGCCCATAATGTCAAAGAAGGAGACGAATAATTCCACCGGCCAACCGTCTGATCCCGGGCTCTTATCTTTAGCCATCTCTTTCAAAGTGTGTAAGATTTCTTCTTATGTAGCAGGGCAATCCATGAGGTTGATATCTTCATCATTGAAAACATGAGGAAATAAGATTGCCATCTCCATTTTTTCCAAAAATGTTATCCTCCTTTGATTCTTTGTATTGCTTTTTGAAGTATCTAAAGGCTTCTTCCTTGATGTCCTTAAGTGATGTAAGTACCCTGCCCTCCTCATTTCGAATATGCCATATGGAATTAGCAGCCTTTTGCTTCGACATTGCCATGTGAAAAAATCTGGTATTTTTGTCACCACCTTTTATCCAAGCTACCTTGCTCTTTAGTCGCCACTCCTCCTGGGCCTTCAGTACTTTATTCTTCCTCTGTACCAACCCCATCACCACTTTCTTGAAGTGTTGTGAGAAAAGTTCAGAGTTTGAGGGATCCTTGTATGTTGCTATATCCTTTTCAATCTCACACAGATCCTTAATTTGTTCTTCCTTACGCATACTAATCCAGGCCCGTACTTTTTGCTTGAGCCTCTTGAGTTTTAGGCTTATCCTTTCCATCTGCATTATATTATTTGATAGAATCGGCTGATTCCAGGATAGTTGTACCATTTCCCTAAAATCCGTATCATTAATCAATGAATGGTCAAATTTGATTGGCAAGGAATTAATATTCGTTGCCCCCCTCCACTGTAGCAAGATGGCATCATGATCAGAAGCTTCAGAATAGAAGGTTGAGGCTTCAAGATTCTCCATTCTCACAAGTAAAGAAGAGTGGACCAAAAACCTGTCAAGTCTTTTGGCAATACCTTCTTCTCCGAAGCATTCGTTTCTCCAAGTTGGGCAAAAAGGGTTAGGGATTATATGTGATGTTGTTTCACCAAGGACAATTCCTGGTTGTGAGGGAAACAGTGCCCGGGACATCTAAAGATTGATGAAAATTGTTAAAATCAGCGGCCAAAGGGACAGGCCATGAGGGTTTGCAACAAAGCTTCTAATTCTAAAATTCCAACTTTCAAAACAGAATGGCCAGGAAACTCTGAGGGTTGCAGGGCCTTGAATTGAAGGAGTGGTTTGAAGAAAAATAAGAAGACAGTTTAATCCAGGCAATTAAGATTCTGAGACTAAACTACTGCAAAACGAATAAAGGAAGACTGAGAAAATGTGGATGAATTTCCAGCATGGTGGACCGCCCTTTAAGGATTCTGTAAGATTTGCAGGTACTCTCTGCCGAGGACACAACATTAGTAAATTTGCTGATAAAAGGAAACCAGCAGCTTCATTACACTCATGCCGACAGAGGAAAAACATTAATGAAAAAATGAAAACACAGGAAAGAAAACATTTCTGCAATTACCCAAAGCTGGAATCAAATTGCTCAGTATTCTTTGATTTTAGAGAGACTCCTTTGTTAGAAGGGAGATATGACTTTCAGACTCCCAAATCTTTCCCATTGTTCATTTCTGAATTTTATATTTTCTCCTAGAACAACAGTCTCAATCAGTTTCGTAAACTGATTCTTCAAACAGATATAAGAACTGTTTCTTTTTCAAGGCTTTGAAATAATTAAATAACAAAGATATCATTTTAGTATTATACATATAGAATATATATAATATTAAATACAATGCCTTTTGGAAACAAAACTTCAACACTTCCTAAATTTTACAAAAGCCACAGTATAAACATTTGGATCCCTAAATCAAACAAAGTGGGTACAGGTCCCATGGAAAACCACACACGGTTTTTGGAAATCATAAACCGCCTCCAGGATTACCCCTGGTGGTTTCTGGAAAGGAGAGGAGGTGATGGCGGGATGAATTTTAGTCGTAGATCTGTTAGATGGTTGTTTTGCAATCCGGATTTTCGACAGAACTTTATTGCTTATTTTTCGAGCACCTTAGGCTGTCAGGATTTCATCGATTTTGATCAAGTATATCACCAATCATCGATTACTATGGGAAATACAAGGTTCCTTAACTAAGTGTGGAGTATCTCCTTTCACGAATTGACACAGAAACAAAACTTGCAAAATTTTCTGGTCACTTATTTCTTCCCTCACGCAGTTGTCCTCCAGGTTCTGCTACCACGAAACATTCTTACAAATTGTCGAGGTCAAGAACTAACATCCGTTGCTCTGGATTGAGTTCTTCATCCTGCCACTTTGCAAAATTATCAATAAGTAACGATAGGCCCTTTTTTTAGCAATGACATTCCTCCTTTAATTCCATCTGGATACTTTATTTTCTGCTTGCCATTTTCATTTGCATCAATTTCCATCTCATGAGATTCACAACATTTTCATTATGCTTCTACTTTATAGAAAACTTTCCGAGCATCTGCAAATAACTCCTGAGGATTTCAGCTTGTAACAAGCATTCTCTTTTGAGGAGATTCTTCTCCTCCTTACTGGCAGAAAGGGAGGTTGGGACTCCTTTCACTAGAAAGGACTTCAGCTCAGACATAAATTGCTCAACATCACATGTTTGACCCGATTCAATTTCAAATGACAAAGTTGCGTCCAAAGGTACAAAGAGCCACAATTCATTGTTGGAAGTTTGTGCAGCAAAGTACCCAAAAGTAGCAAGACTGAGATGAACACCAGCCCAATGTCATTCTCTCAATATTAGATGGTATAGTTGCCAAATTGCCTTACAGCATTTCCTTCATCTTCAGGTATTTCCACCACACTTAAACTTGCAAGAAATGAAGCAAGTGCTAGTTTAAATTCTCTTGGTGCCTCATCTCCTCACAACCTCAGCTCCAAGATCTGACAGCTTTTGTAAAAGATTGAGAAGCACAGCTAATCAGCCAAACAATAAAATTCTCCTATCCTCCCTCTTGGAAGAAAATAATTCACCTAGGATGGTTTCCCCTCCTTGAACATCATCAGCACTTTGCATCTTCTTTTCAAACATTCTATGGCTTTGTTCAAAGGAGCTTTTATTTTTATTTTTTTTACCTGGCAAGATCCAGCTACAACAATACCCATAAGCAACTTTCGATTAAAAAGGTCCTTAAAATAGTCAGCAAGAGGGTCCATCCTGACCTTTTGAACCCAGCAATCTCTAGCTTCCATGATTAAATTCAGGTCCCCAGCAACAATTATGTGTTGGTTATCTAGGATGCCACATCCATCAATTCTATCCCAAAAGGCTTTCTTGTTGTTGTATGGGACATAAATATTGAAGATACAGAGCCGAAAGCTTGTTCCACTTCCTATACAATATCTTGATAAAATGATGCTTGCACAGGACTTGTAGGCTTTGAAAGTACACCTTTTGGGGTTCCACATGACAGCAAGTCCAACAGATATACCAGAGGCCACGATGGCACAAGTAATCCACGTGGGTCGCAATTTCAGCAGTACATCACAGGCTTTCTCCTTTGTTGACATGGTTTCCTACAAGAGTATAAGGTCAGGGTCCTTAAGTAATATACAATAGTTCAAGGATCTGATTGTTTGGGGAAATCCTAGCCCCCTGATGTTTAGGGACAATATCTTCATTAGGAAGCTGAAGACCCGGGAAAATCGGCTCTAACATCCTGAAATGTTCCCCTGTGTGGCCCTGTCTTCATTGGATGGTTCGAGATTTAAAGGAGGGAAAAGCGACTCCTCTATGGTCTCGGAGAAGCGTCCATTCAACTCAGATTCGACTCCCCCACAAAGAGAGATCTATTTATATTTGGCTTCCCTTTTCTTTCTTCTGGGTAGACCACTCTCCCTCAGATCTCGCTTCGACAGTGGGTCCCATTCCTATAAAGATTTAAATATATATATATATATATATATTATATATATATATATATATATTATTATATATATACATATTCTTTATGGACACGGGCTCAAGGCCACTAGAAGATATGCCAATAAGTCTCTCTAATTCAGAGTCATCGGATAGGGGAGTGAGGTCTGTGTTCAACGCAAACCTGTGGCGGATAGGAGACAATAATGAAGATTTTTGATGCCTATGGTTGGAATGAGATTTCTGATTGGGCAGGGACGGGTATTTTTTCATTCAGGGGAGGATTAGGTGTCCCAGAGGTTTAGATTGGCCCGCTGCAATTTTTGTATCTATCAGACGATTTTGGCCTCAAATTTTGGAGGGGAAGAATAGGCTAGGAACTTTCCAATTGTGTACCCTAAGGATCAAAGAATTGTATGTTGTGCTCATCCTTTTGACTATGCCCAGGGGAATATCTGTTATCTCTGGTGGTCTGCCAGTATTTTTCGTTACAGCCTCCATTCAGATGATTAGGACATCTTGCTTTTAGATGATCAGTTTGATTACAGCCAATGCATCTGAATGGTATTCCCCAAAAATCCACCTGTTGTCTTATAGAAAATGTGCCCCGGTATATATCTATTGCCTTTGGGAGTCCACCAGATAGGTCCACCTCGACAAGGAACCACACTACCCTTTTGTCCAGTAGGCTAGTGCACCCCATATCCACATTGTAAACTTTCCCAATTGGGCTTGCAATCTCCATAATAATCTTCTTTGACCATAGTTCCAGTGGGAATCTGTTGACGATGCTGGAAATCCATCAACCAAGGGGTTTCCCCGATGTGAAGTCCCAATTAGACCCCACACCGTTTGGAGTAGGAGCCCCATCCAGAATATCGGCCTAGTTGCCATGTATTGTTATAGATTTGCCTTGGCTCCTACTGTCAGCAAGAGAGAGGAACGCAAGGTGCCTTCAAAAAGCAAGGGGGGTGTGCCTCGTGAGTGTTCAATCATATGTGTGTCAAAGTTCTTTCACTGTGGAGTGGAGGAAAATTGAACCTCTAAGAGAGAGGTAGTAGTACCACCCTAGTAGAGACACACATAAACAAGAACGGTATGTACAAGATCAAGCGAAATAGTCCACAGAGATGTGACAGTCATTGAAACCAATAGAACGAGGAAGATCTGTCTAAAATCCAATGGAATAGTCCACAATGATGCAACAACGATAATAACAATCACAACACATTCTCAATATGGTAAGTACAAAAATAACCGAAATAGTTCAACTACTTTACCACAGATGAAAGCAAAACATGAATTACAAACATTCACAAAATAGTCTTACAAATATCCATAATCCATGCATGAAGAACATGTTGGCCTATAGGGCTTCTCATATTAAGTAAAATTTCCAAGATGCATGTATACAATGAACACCACTATCTCCAATAGTGGAGCATTGGAGCCACTCCTTGCTCCTCAAAAGAACTAGCTTATCTCTTTGATGCCTTGCAGGAGGAGCCAAGGTGAAAAGTCCTTTACTCATACAATGAGGGTGTGTATATAACCAAGGGCTGATGCTTCACCCTCCTTGTGACTCTTTGACTACCATCATGATTGTTTGACTTCCTATGACTTTTTCGACTTCATATTCCATGCGTGTCCTTTGGACTTCCACTTGACAATACATTTCGAATAGGTAATTACATAATCCACAATAATGATGTGGCATATGATGACCTGTGACAAGACATGACATGACACTGATGACATGGACTGCATGATGATGTAACAGTGCCAAGCTATCCTTCTTGTTGCTTCTTTCTTTGTGTCTTCTTGAATAGATGGTACACGTTCTTCTTCCTCCTCCTTATGACTTAAAGATGAGGCGCCTTCCACATGATCTTAATCTTCATTTTTTGTTAGAGTTCGATGTTCCTTCATCCTCTTGCCAGTTGATCATCTTATCTCTTCAGCTCCATATGTGTCTTCTAGCATGTCCTCCTTCTCCATCTCCGTCTTCACCATCTTGCCATAGCATGATAGAGTTCTTGCATCTGCAATTCACTCGTGACAAGATGACATCAGTCCAATAAGCCCCTAGTTTAAGATGGTGCACATTGATCCACTGATTGAGCCGGAACCGAGTGACAGGCTAGGAAAGACGCTCAGTAACTACGCAATTGCGTGGTAGCTCAAGAAGTCAGGGGTGAAGCTTGCGCCTTAAGAATGCGCATTTAGGCTAGGTTGAGGAAGAAAACTACGCCATCTGGGAGCTCAGGATGATAGGTTGAGGGGACAAGCACTGGATCAGCCTTTTGCAAAGTTCTAGAGGACAGATGAGCCCAGGTGACTGCGCAATTACGCAGTTCAAGGGCTCAGGGTTGAAGCTTGAGCCTTGAGACTGCGCAATGCATAATTCGAGCTGGACTAAGGGAGAAAACTGCGCAATGCGCAGTTCAGGCTAGACTAAGGGAGAAAACTGCACAGTGGGTAGTTCAAGATGGACTAAGGAGGAAAACTGCGCAATGCGCAGTTCAGGCTGGACTAAGCGAGAAAACTGCACAGTGCGCAGTTCAGGCTGCACTGAGGGAGAAAATTGTGTAGTTCTGGGAGCCAATGAGGTGGGCTAAGGGGATGGACACTTAGGGAACACACTGCGCAATTCCAGGGGACAAGGGAGACTGGGCTATTACGCAAATGCACAGATTAGGAGCTCAAGGGATGAACTTGAGGCTAGAGATTGTGAAGTGAGCAATTGAGGCCAAACTGTGAGAAGAAATTGCACACTTTTGGAGGTCAGGGTCAGAGCTTGAGCACAGAAATTGCAGAGTGCAGCAGTCGTGGGAGGCAGGAACTGCGCAGTGCCAAGGGAGAAGGTCACAGCTAGAGCACTGAAACTGCGCAATGTGCAGTTCAACGAGGCCGAGTGAAGCTAGGTCGCTTGGTCGGCAAGCCTTTCCAAAAATGGCTATGTGTGAGACCGATGAGACTGATGTAAACAGTGATAAGACTTCGACTTTGATCACACACTTAGAATACTTGACGACTCAACCAACATAGATCATCCATGACACATGAACAATGCATTTCCCTTTGTTTGACAACTTTACGACAAGTGCGACACTTAAGATACACTTTACGACAACCATAACAACACTTGTGTGACAGTGCTTAAAACTTTGGGAATGGGTGCAACTAATGTTTACATGGTTAGACCAACTCATTCACACAGAAGTAACCCCTTGAAACCACCGGATCAAGCATTTATACATTGTGTGATAGCTAACATGCGAAAAAGACGACAATTGCTAAAGTGCGAACGACTCTTGCAATATGTGAAAGACATTGAAAGTAACACATGCTAGAGCAAAGATAACATGAAAACGACAATAGTTAGAGTGAAAGCAAACGAAAGCATCACTTGAAAACATGAAAGTGATACTCACGAAAACAAAGGTGCATGGGAGCGACAGTTTGCAAAACCCACCGAAATAGAAGTACAAACGCAATTATAATGTGAGAAATTGTCATTGTCAGTGCGCACTACCTGTTGACATGGATTGGACATCGCACAAGCACAGTCTTGATGAAACGTGCTATGCTTGTCCAAGCTTGCATAAAAGAATGCACTCATGAACTTGTTGTGGACTGATCATGTGTGAGCAAGTGACTTCGACACTTCCAATCCAAGAAGGGAGCTTAAAAGCATCAATTGACCAAGAAGTGACTATGGAATGACAATCACAAGATCCACAATAGTCTCCAAAATTTGAGTGTATGCAAAATTTTGGGGGGTGTTTGTCACAGCGACAACAAAATCCAGGGAGCTTGCCCCACACAATTTTCCTTTTGGGATGTTCCATAACTAGGTCAAATCCAATTTTCCATTTTTGTTAAACTAAAAACTTGCGTCCCTTCACCCATGGCAGGTCCAATATCTTTATAGTATCTTCTTCCTTTAAGTGGAATCTGAACCAGTTGTTCACCCGAACGCTAACTTTGGGTCTATATCCGAGTAGAGCGGACCAATTCTTCTAAAGTCCAATCCTTCATATGCACACCGATGTAGGATGTGTATTCCCATCGCCCCACTAAAACCCTTTTTTTAATCTAACAACATTTTCCCAGTAAATGTCAACCCCCAGAATTAGCCTTTAAATTTCCCCTAAGCCTATATTAGCTTCTTATTTCTATTTCTTGTCTTTCAATAGAAAGGACTATCCATAGGGGAAGACAACCCTGATGCATCCCGATCGATAGCCTTTGGAGGAATGCCAACCTGCTCTAGTCTTGCAATTGTAGTGTTGAGTCTCCTATCTCAAATGGCCACCTCTGCAGTTATCGTTATGTCAATGAGTTCCTCCACTTTGGGAATATGGTCAAAAATATTTTGTTGGTCGGCCATGTGGATGTATGATCTGGCAGCAATGCCTACCCCAAATCCCATATAGTAGACTCTCCAATCAACACAAGTTAAGTGTCCCCTTTTGTTGATTTTGAATTGAGTAGGTAAGCCTGAAAACAGATTGGTATCTCCACTGTCAGGAATATCATGTGTGTAGTTGACCCCACCATCAGTGTCCAATTGGGGATATCCAATAACCTTTTCAAAAGATCTCACCAAACAACTAATGATCTCTTGAGTAGTCCACTTTTCTGACACAATGAGAACTTGGTAGGATATTAGGATCCCAACAAGGCATAGAGATAGGTACATAGAATATTTGAATATATTGTTGTTTGGACTTTACCTCTCCAGGCGCTTGTCCATAAAAGGCATCTAGCTACTATATTAAGTGTTGATCATTTTCACATGTTATATTTACAACCCCGGTTCACTACTACCCCTTTATAGTATCACAATGACAGCGTTTGTCTGCAATCCCTATCTTAAAAGGCTATTAATAACTATTTTCAAATTTATCTACCCTCCTACCAACCACACTGATTGCAAAGTAGAGGCCCAGGGGACTCCAGAAGTGTCACCCAAAGCGCCCACAGCCGGAGCTACCAAGGAAGTTTGTTGGATTCCTAAATTTGTTTGCAAAATTTTACAAAGTTTTGTTAACAACGCCATCCCTTTGAGATTTTCCTACTGGCTCCTCCAATCATTTCGAATTTCTGAGAATCAATACACCAAACATGTCATATTTTATGACAAAAAACCCCCAACGAATTCTTCATCCTCCACTTCACTTAATCAGATTGTGGACAAAATATTTGGAAACAACAACCCAAAAGACTACACCAACATAGACTACATTTAATCCATCTTCCTACACATCTGCACTTAAAATATTCACTGTTGGATTAGTTATTTTCATCAATTTCTATTGGCTCATTCATAAATTGTTGTAAAGTTTTGATAGGAGCCATTTTAGATTTTCTTGCAGACTAGAAGGATATCAACGATTTTCATAACTTTATAAACTATTTCAACCTTCAAATCTTCAAACTTCTTATCTTTTCAGTTGTAAATCCTTCTATGTAGGCCTTCTCCTCCCATTCTTTCGAATATCCTCTATAATAAGGTAGATAAGAAATGTAGTTGCCCTAACCAATACCGCTAATTATAAAATTTCAAATGTACTGATTACAGCCATAATTTTGTTCAGTTCAAGTTGACATATTCCGCCTACCTGGGGAGGCGCCTCTGTTGTCGACCACCTTCATCATCCGCCCCGATAACCTTCATCGTCTGCCTCTCCTATGATTTTGCTCAAAGTTTAGTTGCGTTTAATATGGCCTTCGTGAACGCCATGGAAACAAGATATTCCCTAGCATATTCCCTTGTCCAGTACCACCCCCCCCCCCTCTCCCAACATCGTTCTACCTTAGCGACTGCTTAACGACAGCCCTGTTGACCCCTTTGCCGTTGGCAGCAACGCTCTTATTCAATGACTATGGTGGCTGGGTGGGTCATCAAGCCTATTAGCCAACTATGGCCTCCCCCCGATTCTAATTATTTGTTTTAAAAAAAAAAATCTCAACACCCTTAAAATTGCCTAGTGATCCTACAAATTCTCCTACTACAGTACAATCCTTTGTGTGGCCCTGCAAACTAATTTTTCTTGCCATGTACAATACCAAACTTGGCCTCAATGATCCCTGTACAAACTTGGCACCTTGAGATTAGTTCTCAGAGATCTAGCTCTGATATCATGTTAAATTTCTATTAAACCTAGCACCCAGTAAATCATTAACCTAGCAGATTGTAGGCCTACTAAATAATTTACACAGCTAAAGTTCTTAACATTCAGCCGGAGCAAAAATAAAATAACCAATCTCATAAAAAAGACACATAGATTCTACGCAATCAAAGTTTTTCATTAACAATCCAAACTTACTTGGGTTCTCGTCCTAGGATAATGGCCCAATTGAGGAATTAAATACAACACTGGATTTGATCCAGTTGATCAACCCTCCTTGGCTGATATGGATCTCATTGTTGCCCTTTCCTCGAACCCAACACATTCACTAAGAAGCCTCTCTCATTCTTGTGCTAATGTATTGTGTGTCTTTCCCATCTCCCTAGCCTTGCTTTTATAACTTTACAATGAGCTAAATCCCTAACCCTAACACTAATCTTCGAAGTAATTAACAACCAAGATTAGATCTCGCCTCACGTGAGATCAATGACTGAGATTAAAACATAATCACTAAAGTAATTTACTTTACTTTTCCTAAGTTTCTTTAACTCGATTAGCCAACATAATAATTATTTGTTTTTCCTATGTTAAAAACTTAGGCTAAGTTACATTAACAACTTGCTCAAAATTGAGCAAGAGTTCTAAAGAGATCATGGGTGACTTATTGCATGCCTAGACACATAGGCCTGTGCAGAAGTACCTGCCCGGGCTACAAACGTCATCAAGGTTTCGTCCACAAACTTGTTAATAGAAAGCAAATTTGCCATTAGATCATGTAAATAAGGGACAATTCTGAACTTTTAACTCCATCAAAAGGAACTCTCATCGGTAATCCTCATTTTCCATTTTATCAATGTACTTTGTTATCTTATAGTATGATTACTTCATTTTCAAGTTCCCAAAGACCTTTCTTTCCCCTAGTCATATGCCAAACACATTAAGACAAAGTACAACATACCAAACACATTAAGATGTCGCTACTTGTGTATGGCCATGAAAAGAAACTTTGTTTCAGTTTCAATATTGTTTCTAGTTTCATTATTTTCTACAAAGTTGTGTCTATTTACAACCTTTCCCTCAACTTCTACTTGTAGCTTTATTTCCCTTTGATTCATGTCTTTTAAGCATGTGGAGGGTTTTCACAGTGCAACATTACGAAGTATCTTCTTTCGAGATTGATTGCATAGCATATTTAATCCTCAAGTCATTCACTATGACTCATCTCCAACAAGCATCATTCACTAATGACTAGTTTCTCATCAGCTTGAACAGTCCATTCATCACTTAATACATCAGGGAGTGCTCACATAGCATCAATAGTCACATCCAAGACATGCATCCAATAACCAAGACTTCACAAGAAGGTCACCCTTCATAGTACAACTTTGGCTCAAGCGCACTTAACCAGAATTTTTGCAAAGCACCTATGTCAACTCCAAGGTTTGCACCCATGGAGTTTTTCACCCTTGTCAGTGTTGCCAAAGCCAATGAGTGCTAAGTGAATTATATATATATATATATTATCCTTTCTACATATGAACTCACGATGATATATTATTTTTCTGACACATGACCCTATCTCATATGTGCATCATTCACTAATGAACAGTCATGTATTATATTATATATATATATATATATATATATATATATATATAATTGATCTGAAAATCACCCTTAAGTGACCTCAATTAATTAATTAATGAACAAAGGTATTACAGACTCATGTGTTGGTGTGTGTCTATGTTATTTTAGGCAACGGATCGATCAGATTGCAAAATACACAGACACTGGAAAATGGAAAACAACAAAGAAACACAGTAAACAAATACAAGAACACAACAATTAATAAGGAATTCACCCTATCCTTCAAGGCTACGTCTCCGATCCAACTCTCAGTGGTGGCCTTCTTTTATTGTGTCTTTAAAGCAGAGAATTACAATGAGGAGCTCAATCTGAGTCTCCTGAAATAGAATTGCTTGGCAGAGTGGTTCTTCGATTCCCCAAGCCACTAGAGTGCACAGACTCTTTTCCTTACCAGCTCCTGACCTTTCTGGTCTTTAAGGGGAGGAGCCCAATGTGGTGCTCAATTCCCGACAGATCCTCTCAGGGATGGCTTGAACCTCCTTCTCTTCTCTGTCTTTTTCCTTCTCTTCTCCGTCTTCGGTGTCTTCTACTTTGTCTGTTCATGGCTTTAAAGCCAGTCGATCTCACGACTGTTTGATTCCCCTTCCACCTCCATTGGATCGCCTGTTGTTGTTCACTTGGAATTCCCTGTCTTTGCGTCATGGTCATCGGCTCACATGGAGTGGCCACTTGTCCTTTTGCAAACTGCGCCAGCTCATCCCCGTCAGTTCAGTTCTTCGGTTACATTGCGAAATGACTCATCCACCACCTCAGCAGTCAAATCGGACCTCAAATCCTTATAGATCGTGGCTTAGTCCCCTGTCAAATCTGGTTCTTTCATCGGGCACGTTCTCAGCCGTTAGATCTAGAGCCTCCCGATCCAATGTCATTCACTCATTTCGCGCGGTTGACTTGCTCGACCGTTAGCGCACGATGAGCGGCGGTTTTCTCTCTCCTCCGCCTGCCACACGTCGGGCACTGAATGGAATCGCTAGGTTTCAGCCAAATCCGCTTACCGCCCATGGGTGCCCCCGATATATACCGTCGGTTTCTAGAGTGCGGGTCCCGCCTTTAGCCTTTTGCGCTTTTCCCCACGGTTTTCTCAGCTTTCATGCAACCGAGCGCTTCGAGGCCTTTCCATTTCGAGGGGTTTTGCCTAGCGATGCACAATAAGCGCTAATCACGCATCAGAAACTGCCTCCTTTTCCCGATCTGGGCTTCCCAGGTGCCAATTTCACCTCCTGCGCAGTCTCCATGGGCCTCGGTCAGCGCGCTTTGACCGAGGTCCTCGTCGTTCCACGCTGGCTACCAACTGCCATTGTTCAGAGGTTTTTCTGATCACTCTGTGCTCTTGAATTCGAAGTTTGTCCCAACCTGATACAGTCATGGTACTTTGATTATTTTTCAGGATCCAATTCAGATCACGGCCTTCCCACTGAAAAACCTTTTGGACCACCAAAAGTTGGTTTTCACATCAACTAAGTGAGGGTACTATTGTCTCACTTGTCCAATCTCAATCCACTTTGCATTGTTCGGCTTTGAACCCTTGAGTCCTATTCTGAGGTACTCAACATCTCCTCTGCGCGTCGTCCTCACCTTCCTGTCCAAAACTGTGTCTTCCTGCAATTCATTAAGATATTCAGGTAGCAGGTCATCAATAGAAGGCAATTAACTCTGCTCTTCGGGATCCTCAATTAGAGAGGGTTCAAACAATCTCAAGCAATCTGCATTTACGACTGAGTAGATGTGCATGTAAGCTGGTAGATCAAGGCGAAAGGCATTTTCACCAATCTTCTCAAGTATTTTGAAAGGTCTATACCTGATAGGATTTAGCCTTTTACCTTCACCTTGCATCATGTCCTTGTTGATATATAGCCAAACTTGATCACCAACTTGGAAACTATGCTCCATCCGATGCTTGTCATGCCTAGCCTTGTATTTGGCTTGGCTCTTTTCCAGCTATTCCTGCACTGCCTGGTGGATCTCCTGGATTTGTTCAATGAACCTAGTTGCCCTGTCCACATCACTGTGTTCCTCAACTGTGATATCTTTACCAAAGACAAAATCCAAATGAGACCTTGGTGTGAAACCAAAACAGGTCTCAAAAGGAGATCTTTGTGTAGAAGAATGTTTTGCTCTGTTGTAAGCATGTTGCACATAACACAAATGTTTATCCCAAAGCTTAGGATGTTTGATGCAATATCCTCTGAGTAACTGGATCACTGTCCTGTTAACTACTACTGTCTGGCCATCAGTTTGTGGATGAAAAGTTGTGCTTTTCTTCAATTTGGTGTCCATCAGTTCCCATAGACTTGACCAAAACTTCCCCACAAATCGGGTGTCTCAATCAGATACAATGGAAGTGGGTAATCCAAAATGAACCCATACATGTTCAAAGAACAGTTTTGCAATTTGTTCAGCTGTAATCTGTTTATTACAAGGTATCAAAATACACATTTTGCTCAACCTATCCACAACAACATATAGATAATCATGACCTTTTTTATATTTAGGCAGTCCTCCAACAAAATCCATGGAAACACTTTCCCAAGGGTGAGAAGGTACTAGTAATGGAGTGTACAAGCCTAGTTTTCTGTTGCTGGGCTTGCTTTTAGCACACATAGTACACCCTCTTACATATCTAGAAACTGTCTCATTCATTCTTGGCCAATAACAAAATCTTTGCAGCTAAGCAACGGTTTTACTTACCCCAAAGTGACCTGATATCAGAGAAGTGTGTGCTTCTCTAATTATCTTTACTCTCTCAGTTTGTGGAATGCAGAGTTTCCCACAATGGTATAAGAGTCAGTCCTTTACATGATAATTCAATTCTTCTACCCGTTTGCCTTGACTCAAAGTTGCATATACATCTTTGAAATCTATATCTTGAGCATATTGTTCAATGTAGCTTTCATGTAGCACCGAATTATGCTTAAGTATAGTAAATGCATTTATAATGGGTCTAGATAACATGTCTGCAACTTTATTGTGTATGCCCTTTTTATATCTGATGACTAAATGAAACTGTTGTAGAAAACCCATCCATCTATAGTGTATGATTGCTGCAACTTAGTCTAGGAGTGTAGATATTGAAGTGGTTGATGATCAGTGTGTATTACTGTCTCTTTGCCCATTAAGTAATGTTTCCACTTTTTCACACTCTGAACTTATGCATACAATTCTTTATCATATGTAGGATAGTTAACTACTGCAGGATTAAAATCCTCAAAATGATAACATATGGGTTTACCGTGTTGTGTCAACACTGCTTCCATGGCATAGTCACTGGCATCTGTTTGGATCTCAAATGGTCTTTGCAGATCAGGTAGTGCTAGTACAGGTGTTGTACTAATCTTTTCTTTCAAGGTGTCGAAGGCTTTCTAATGTTTGCCTCTCCATTGAAACACCTTTTTCAATCCTGTTAAAGCATGTAAGGGAGCTACAATTGAGAAAAAGTTAGAAATGAAATTACTCCAATATTGTCCTGCCCCTAAGAAGCTTCTCACTTCTGTAGTAGACTTGGATTTAGGCCAGTTTACAATGACTACCACTTTACAGGGATCTATCTTCAATTCACCACCCCCTACTATATGACCCAAATAATTTAGAGATGGTTTGCCAAATTCACATTTTGAGAGTTTAACATGAAGTTTTTCTCTTTTCAAAACATCTAGTGTCTACTTAACATGCTTTAAGTGTTCTTCCCACATTTTACTAAAAATCAGAATGTCATCCAGATACACAATAACAAAATCATCAAGAAAAGGTCTAAGTACATCATTCATTAATCTCATGAAAGTAGCAGGAGCATTAGTTAATGCATAACCAGCCACTCATACAATCCCTGCTTTGTTTTGAAAGCAGTCTTCCATGCATCTTGTTCTGCAACTCTGACTTGATAGTATCCACTGTGTAAGTCTAGCTTGGTGAAATAAACAACTTCCTTCAATTGATCTAAAAGATCATCTATGCGAGGAAGGGGATAAAATTTTTTTATTGTTATCTTATTCAATGCTCAGTAGTCAATGCATATTCTCCATCAGCCATCTTTCTTTCTCACCAAAACAATTGGTGACACACATGGTGATGTGCTAGGCCTGATGAACCCCTTCTCAAGCAACTCCTGCACCTGCTTCTTGATTTCAGCATTCTCTAAAGCAGAAAACCTCTTATACCTGTGGATGTAATGGTTGTTTCATCTCTCGAGTCTGACCCCAAATCTTTCTGAATAGGTCCAGCAGTCTTCTACTTCTTACTCTCAAACTTCTTAGGTCCCAGCTCTGGATGTAGAATCCAGCAATGCTCATCATCATGCCCATCCTTTTTACAGTGAGTGCATGAAGCCTTGCTTTTCTGTGCAGTGTTAGCCTTCCTTGCTTTCCACTTCTGCTTTCGTTTCTCCTTGCTCTTGCTTGCAGTGGGTTGGGATCATGGTCCCCCAACTTCTGGATTTCCATTATTTCCTCTAGCTTCTAGATCAGTAGCTTGTATAGATACCTCATATATACTAGTGGGATTGAACATGAGGACGGTATGCCTCATGTAGTTGTGCAGACCACTAATGTACTTCAACAGAGTTTCTAGTGAGTCTAATGAGATTCCTAGAATCAATGCTCTCTTTCTAAATTCTTGAGTGTACCCTTGCACACTTTGCCCTTTCAACTACCGAAGAGTTTGCCAACTCATCATGGCTTGTTGCATGTAGGCCAATGGATAGAACTGCTTTTTGATTGCAGAAAAAAAATTCGCTCTAGACAGAGATAGTCTTACCATGTCTTTTCATGTTAGCTTGGGTTCTGCCTTCCCACCAAACCAAGGCAGTGCCTCCAAGGCGTAGGCTTGCCAGCTGAATCTTGCTCTTGTCTGAGTCGATGTTTTGCACTCTTCAATACACATCAATTTGTCTAATCCAATTGTCCAACTTTTCTGCATTTAACTCTCCATCATATATAGGCAAATCAAATTTAACATCTAGCTTGATCAAAGATGCTTTCTTGTTATGTACAGGGCTATTAGGAGGTGTGATAAGTCTTTCCTCTTTCCCTTTTCCTTTGGAGTGGTCATGGAAATGTGATTCATCTTCTCCTTTGTCTTGTTTAGAGCTTGATGAATCTTCATCCCTGTGCTTTCTAAAGTCCTTATACATTTCTTCTACCATGGACTTTATGGCTAGAAAACTTTCTATGAATTGAGGGTCTGGACCCATAGGACCTTCCTTTGACATTGTTTTCCGAGGATAGACTCCCAATTTCAAGATTAGTTTCGACCAACTCTCCTTCTCCTAATTTGAGCTTTGATCTAGTGAGCATTCACAGCTAAACCAACACAAGTTTGTCCAACCTTAATAGCCTAAAGCTCTGATACCTCTTGATCTGAAAATCACCCTTGAGTGACCTCAATTAGTTAATTAATGAATGAAGGTATTACAGACTCATGTGCTGGTGTCTGTCTATGTTATTTTAGGCAACGGATCGATCAGAATGCAAAATACACAAACACTGGAAAATGGAAAACAGCACAGAAACATTGTTAGCAAATACAAGAACACAACAATTAATAAGGAGTTCACCTTATCCTCCAGGGCTACGTCTCCGGTCCAGCTCTCATTGGTGGCCTTCGTTTATTGTCTTTAAAGCAGAGAATTATAATGAAGAGCTCAATCTGAGTCTCTTGAAACAGAATTGCTTGGTAGGGTGGTTCTTGGATTCCCCAAGCCACTAGAGTGCACAGACTCTTTTCCTTACCAGCTCTTGACCTTTCTGGTCTTTAAGGGGAGGAGCCCAATGTGGTGCTCAGTTCCCGACAGATCCTCTCAGGGATGGCTTGAACCTCTCAAGCTCTCTGGTGCTCGACGCTGCCTACGGTCAGCTTGGCCCTCTGTCTTTCTGCTTTTGCTTCACTGTCTTTTCTTCGTTTTCTTTGTCTTCCTCCTTTTCTTCTCTTCTCCATCTTCGATGTCTTTTGCTTTGTTTGTTCATGGCTTTAGAGCCAATCGATCTCACGACTGTTTGATTCCCCTTCCACCTCCATTGGATCGCCTGCTGTTGATCACTTGGAATTCCCTGTTTCTGCATCATGGTCGTCAGCTCACAGGGAGCAGCCACTTGTCCTTTCGCAAACTGCGCCAACTCGTCCTCGTCAGTTCAGTTCTTCGGTTACGTCGAGAAATGACTCATCCGCCACCTCAGCGGTCAAATCAGACCTCAAATCCTTATAGATCGTGGCTTAGTCCCCTGTCAAATCCGGTTCTTTCATCGGGTGCGTTCTCAACCGTTGGATCTAGAGCCTCCCGATCCAACATCATTCGCTCATTTCACGTGGTTGACTTGCTCGACCATTAGCGTGTGATGAGCGGCGGTTTTCTCTCTCCTCCACCTGCCACAGGTCAAGCGCTGAATGGAATCACTAGATTTCAGCCAAATCCGCTTACCGCCCAAGGGTGCCCCCGATGTATACCACCGGTTTCTAGAGTGTGTCCCGCCTTTAGCCTTTTGCGCTTTTTCCCATGGTTTTCCCAGCTTCCATGCGACCGAGCGCTTAGGGGCCTTTCCATTTCGAGGGGTTTTGCCCAGCGATGCGCGATTACGCTAATCGCGCATCAGAAACTGCCTCATTTTCCCAATCTGGGCTTCCCAGGTGCCAATTTCACCTCCTGCACAGTCTCCATGGGCCTCGGTCAACGCGCTTTGACTGAGGTCCTCGTCGTTCCACGCTGGTTGCCAACTGCCACTATTTAGAGGTTTCTCTGATCGCTCTGTGCTCTTGAATTCGAAGTTTGTCCCGACCTAATACAGTCATGGTACTTTGATTATTTTCAGGATCCAATTCGGATCAATAATCAACCAATAAAATAATAAACTTGTTGATTACTAACTCGCACATGAACCAAGAAGTAATCTTGTTACCCATTGCTAAAAAAGAGGCATACTACAAATTACAATGCCATAGCAATCATTTCAAATTGCTCCTTAATTACAACACTATTATTTAAAATTTAAATAGTAATGGGATTTTAGCAATTTGGGTTTCAAACTCAATAATTGGATGCAAAATTGCTTTTATTAAGATTAATTATGATTTATTGTTTTTTATGGTGTCCCTTGTTGAGAAATAAAGCTCAGACAAGAACTTGCACAATGCACATAGGTTCAATATGCAAGAAGTAGTTTAAAGTATTTTCAAAAAGGTAGTGTTCTAAAAGTAGTTCTATTTTGTAATTCACTCTAATAAAAAGGTGGAAGTATTATATTTGCAGTCAAAGTGTAAAAGTGGATCTCATGCATGACTTAGCGTTAAAATTGGCAACTAGGGCCAAACTCCATGTGGGTCATCTTATTCATGTTAGTGGATATTTTTCTTGGATTCCTCTCGTAGAGAGGTTTAGGATTGATCTAAAAATCATCCGATTCCGACATGTATTCATGGAGATATTAATTTATTTGTGTTATGGGACAATTCATCAAGGTCAGCCAGCAACCAAATTACTCCCACTTGTCCTCTACGTTTTATTATAAATAGAGGTGGCCCTCAAGTCATTTGGACACACATCTTTTGAGATCTTTTCCTCTCCACTTGTTTGGGGTTTGGTGGACACACATCTGCCCTAGTGAGATGCCCTAACAGTCATAAAGGAGACCTATTTGCTGTCCTAAAGGAAGCTCTTCTTCGCAGCAAGGAGAGGATTCAATTCAGTCTTAGGGAGCTCATATACACTGGCAAAGGAGGCTCTAATAGAACCCTAACACAGTCATGGAAGAAGCCCTAACGCAGTCATGGGAGAAGACTTTGACGCAGTCACGGAGCTAAACTCAGATCTATAAGAGACCCTAAGCTACTGTCCATAAGTGCCCTAAAATGCTGACCTGAAGGAGCCATGAAGAAGACACCTAGCCACAGTCAATAAGGGTTTTACCTACAGCAAAGGAGGCACCTATATGCAGTTCTAAGGAGAGACCTATACGCTGTTCAAAATGGACCTAGCTGCAGTTCAGTTGGTGCCCTAGTCACTGTCCAGATGTGCCCTAAACGCAGACCTTTCTAGAGGCCTAATCAACTGTACTTATACGCTGTTTAAAGATGCCCTTATACGCAGTCGCTTTGTGCCCTAATCTGCTGTCAAGAAGATACATACACAGGCTCCTTATTGCTGTCACAACAGGCCCTTATACACTGCCCTCCTAACCGCAGTTTGTGAGGCCCTAATCAGAAGGCTGAACCTAGTATGACAGCGGGAAGGATATATGTTGATTTAGGTGACAGCGAGTTCTCTCAAGGCTGTTTGGGACAATACATTGCACAAGGAGTCAGAGCCCTAATCTGTGGGTTGTTGGGTGAGTATAGGGCTGGTGTTAGCCCTATACTCCTACATAGAACAGCAGCAAAGAAGAAGGACCTATCCGCAGTGTTAGTAGCTTGTTTGGGTGCCTGCTTGATGGCTGGTACAGGCTGCAACTTACCATGGTGCCATAACCAGTGATGACAAGTGAAGGATGGTCTTGTGGAAGGCTAAGCTATTGTTAATGGAGAACAATTGCAAGTCAAATCTGGGCAGATTTCGGGACTGTTAGGAGACAGTACTTTGGACCTTATTCAGGCTCAGTCTTGCTGAGCTAGGCCACAGGCCATAGCCAGCAACATAAGGATATTAGAAGGACTGCGTTGAGGTTGATTCAACCAGCATGGAGCAGCATGGTGGTGTAAGGGTCTCACCTTGGAGAACGTTATTCTAGAAGCTTGACATGCTGTAGATCAATTGAAGATTGAGGACTGCTCTATCAGCATTCCGAGCTGCAGTCCCTGGTGCCACATCTTGTGTCCTTTTGTCTTGGCTTGTTTTCTGATGTTTATGTTTATGTTCTATCTGCACTTTACTATCATTCTGATGTGATTGCTAATCTGGAATTGATGTTGAGCTAAAATGGAAAAATTGAATTAAATTGCTCTAAGCATAGAACATACCTAAATTTAACACTTAGGCTAGGAGAAAACTTAAAAATAGATTCTCCACTACAATTATAAGACAGGGCAAGGTAGAGACTTCACCGCTCACAAACAATTGAGCAGACTGAATGGCTGAGAGAGAGACTACACAAGCAGCCTGGAAAGAGGTGTTTCCAAGTAGAGCACAGTTCCATACAATCGTACAAAACAGTTTGATAAAGTCGTACATATTTAAAAAATACAATACTGATCTGTATAGTCGTACAAAGTCCACAGCAGGGTTGTACAACCGCCGCACAAGCCATACAGCAGAGAACTGTTACTTCTGGACTTCTTCCAGCAATTGTACCTCTCAAGAACCCTAAAGCAGCTATGAAGGAATGAAAAGTTTATTTGGAGTATTTATCTGTGTATGTGTGACATTAATTTTGATGCTTCTGCTATTTAACTTCTAACTATTGTGTGATTGATGCTATGGTCTGAAATTAAATTTCAATATTAATTATATTCAGCAATCTACTTGTTTGATTGAGATCATTTGGACATTAGTCGCCTACGGCTTGAAAAATTTTCACATGGTATCAAAGCTAACCTCTCTGATTGAGATTCTCAAGGATTTACAATGGCAAATCAACTGTCGGGAAGAAGGACAAGCAACTAAAGTGTTTCAAAGTTTTATTTTTATATTTGTGAGTTTGTGCAGTAGATGTCAGAAATGGCAGCAACATGCCTCAAGCTTGAGGACACATTGGATGGTGCCTCAAACTTCTTAGCATGGAAAGTGAGGGTAGCAATCTTATTAAAAGAGAATGATCCATGGGATATTGTCAAAGACACTGTGACTCTACCTACAAATCTGCGAAGAAGACAACAACAGAAATGTTCAAAGACTTGATTAGTTTTTTCTAGGGTCAAAAATAGGAAGATGATATTGTGGAACAAACTCAAATCCATAGTGATGACGAAATCAATGACAGTCACCAATTACCTTATGAAGGTCACACAAATTCGTGAGCTTGCAATTGGTGTGGAGAAGGTTGAAGGCGTAGAGCTAGTGAACATGGCACTGAATGGTTTCCCAGCTTGATGGGAATCATTTGTCAAAGGTATTTGCACTTGGGAAAACCTTCCTAAATTTGAGAGGCTTCAGGGTGACTGTATTCAAGAGAAGAATTGGATGGTCTTGGATGCCATAAAGGATCATTTAATTCCTCATGTATCTGAGAAGAAGACAACGAAGGAAATGTTCAAAGACCTTACTAGCTTTTTCCAGAGTCAAAAATAGGAAGATGATATTGTAGAACAAACTCAGACCCATAGTGATGACCAAATCAAACACAATCACCAATTATCTTATGAAGGTCACACAGATTTATGAGCTTGCAATTGATGGGGGATTTATCGATGATATCTTGCCCTTATACCTGCACAATTCTGAGGGATGCATAGTATGTGCACAGGAGCATCTCCACATACGACAAACCCCGATAGTTGTTTTCTGGTCTGAAGAAGCAGGACTTAGAATTACAGGTTAAGCTTGGTGATGATGCCAAGTAGCCAATAGCAAGGGTTCATACTATTCTCTTCTAGCTTGAGTCAGGTAATTCTTTAGATCTTGAGGATGTCTTGTTTGTTCCAAATCTCAAGAAGAATTTGCTTGCAGTTGAGTTCATGAAACAAGAAGTTCTCATCAAGTTGAAGGATACTAATCCAGATACAACTCAAGTAATAGGGGTTAGATAAGGTAATTTGTACATGTTGCATGGTTAACCTGTTTGAGCATTGGTGCATAATAGTGACAACTTGAGCAAGTTGTGGCACAAGAGGAAGGGGCACCTACATCATAAGGAGATGCCTAAACTGAGGGAGATAGTCATGTATCTTATAGAGTTCAGTGTTGAGAAGCATGGTGCATGTGAAGCATGCACACTGTGCAAGGATGCCAGGGCTGCCTTCCCAAGCAACAAGCATGCCAAGGCTATTTTCCCAAGCAGCAAGCATAGGTGACAGAGAATTTAGAGTAAGAAGCTCAGAAGGTTGAGCTGGAGTCACCAATGATTTCCAAGGCAGTACAACACCTTCAAGTGAAGAGGGAGAGACAAGAGACAAGAGCCCCTTCTACTTCTGTCAAGAGATCCGGATGGTTCAGCCAAATATTAAGGGATAATCAAGAGTATGTTGAGACTCCTAGGAGCACAAATTCAAAGAGAGCAGACCTCTAAAAATGTTTTCAGACTATATGGCATTGATGAGCAACATTCTAGATTCTGAGCCTTATAGTTTTCAAGAGGCAACAGACTAGCAGGTATGATGAGATACAATGGAGGAGTACGCCACCATCATGAAGAATGGTGTTTTAGACATGGTGCCAAGACTGAAGCTGAAGTCAGTTGTGAGTTCCAAGTGACTCTACAAGATAAATCATGTTGTAGATGTCAACATTGGGAAGTTCAAAGCAAAGTTTCTAGAGAAAGGGTTCTCCCTGGGAGAGGGAATGGACTATGAGGAGATATTTGTTCCAATCAATAGGTACATTAGGGGTGTTATGTCCTTGGTTTCATTTATGAGATGGATGATACATCAAATGGATGTGAAGAAACTTTCTTTGATGGGATCACTGAAAAACAAGTGGACATAGGGCTTTGAAGTAAAGTGGAAAGGAATCCCATATTTGTTTTGTAGTGAACATCTTGACTCAGTTCATGGTGGAGCAAAGGTAGGAGCACCGGGTAGCAATGAAATGTGTGCTCAAGCATTTGCGGGGCACAGTGGAGTATGGTCTGATGTATTTTGGAGGTGGTGAATTGAAGTTGCAAGGGCATTCAGACTCAGATTGGGTAGGTAGTGCAGCAAAAAGGAAGAGAACCTTACCGTGTTACTTTAGATCAATGACGGTATCCTAGTTTAATGGTAAGCAGACTTCCATGACACTTAGCTTAGCAGAGAACAAAGATCACTTCATACAAGGCAAAATACAGATATAGGCAATAAAGCTCCAATAAATTCCCACATATCAACAGGTAGTTGATATTCTAACCAAGCCCTTGGCTAAAGGGAAATCTGAGACATTCAGGGGATTGGTGCAAAATTCCTTCCTCGCTATGTGGGAGTGTTGAAAATTATAGCTGGAACAGGAACTTTCACACAAGTTTAATGTGAATGTGCAAGCAGTAGTTTGAGATCTTTTCAAAAAACTAATTTTCGAAAAGTAATTCTATTTTGCAATTCACTTTATTACAAAAGTGGATGTCTTATATTTATTAATTGAGTCTAGAAGTGTATCTCATGCATGACATAGACTAGATGTAATCTTAAAAATTGATTCTCTGCAAAAAGCATAAAGGAATGGCAAGGTAGAGCCTTTCAGTGTACATTAGAAATTGAGCAGTTGAGTGACTGAGAGAGAGAGCATGTGCAGGCAGCCCAGAAAGAGGCATTTTTTGCAGCATACAATTCTGTACAGTTGTAATAAACAATCCTGTACAATCGTACAAATAATACAGTACAGATCTGTATAGTCATATGAATTATTTACATCAAGGCCATACTACAGCCACATAGCCTGTACAGCAGACAAATACTGTTTTTGACTTATTTACAGCAGTTCTACCTCTCAAGCAGCCTATAGAACCTCAAGTTGAAGATGATTTTGGTAACCATGCAGTACTGTTTTTTTGGCAACGTGTGAAGGTTTCCTTGTAAATTTTTCGAAGCAATGAAAAGCTGATTTGAAGGAGTTATTATTTGTATGTGCAAAATTAATTTTATGCTTCCATTATATAATTTCTAGCTATTGTGTGATTGATGCTATGGTCTGAAATTTAATTTCAGCATCAATTCAGTTCAGCAATCTACTTGTTTGAATGAGATCATAAGAACATTAGTCACCTAAGGCTTGAAATTTTCACATTCCTTATGGCCTATACCCTATAGTCTGCTGAAATTGAGAGGTCTCTTGACCATCCTAAAACTTCTCCCCCAGATTCAAAACTTGGTAAATCACAGAAAATTAGTAACTACCAAATGGTTTGATTTCATAAGCTAACACTAAGAGGTGACAAAAGGCTATTATCTAACTTGTTTGGCCAGTTAAATGTTTTGAATGAGTCAACACCCCATAATATGCCCAACCTGGCTAGTTAAAATCTTTTAGTGAGTCAACACTCGCAATATGCCTAAGGAATAGGTTATCAAGTGGAATACTCAACCACAAAAATCATCTTTGCCAAAGGTTGGCTTATAAACACTCTACAATTACTCGCTAGCAATGTATGGTTATTACACTTACAGATATATCTATTTTTTAGATCCATGTGCCTTATGGCCTTCAAACCAACGTGATATAACACTAATTATGACAAGTTGACATTCATGTTGGCATATCCCAAAGTTTTATTTACTCTAAAATTATGTTTATAAGCAAGACAAAGGTTGGCTTATAACACTCTACAATTACTCGCTAGCATTGTATGGTTATAACACTTACAGCTATATCTATTTTTTAGATCCATGTGCCTTATGGCCTTCAAATCAACGTGATATAACACTAATTATGACAAGTTAACATTCATGTTGGCATATCCCAAAGTTTGATTTAGTCTAAAATTTCTTTCATTTGGATGGTTTCTTCAACCAAAAATGTCCTCAAATGGATCCTACTACTAAACATTTAATCTATAATGTTTTTTATCTTACAAAATCAAAAGATAACTAGGTTCAGCTCTGAAAACAACAATTGATCTTCAGCATATAATTTACTAAAGTCTAAAACTAGATTGAAGCAAAATCAAGTTGAGAACAAATTTATTATGATGAAATTAATACAAGCATCAAATAACATGGGTGAAATGGAAAAGGAGAAAAGTGTTTCTTTTGGCACTTTCCCATACACAAACAAGTATTGTTGAAGGGAGATATATTCTAGAAAGTCTGATCATGGAATGGGGAAAAGCTTCAGTATAGCAGGTTTTGATGGTGGTAATTGACTTTCAAAAAGCATATGATTATACGGCATGGGAATAAAATTATTGCATTGAATTCTTGGTTTTGGATCCAATTTTGTTAGAATGATAATTGCTTCATTTAGAAATGCTTCTGCTATTTTAGAAATTAGCAATTTGTTGATATATATATATATATATATGTGTGTGTGTGTGTGTGCTTGAAAAGTGTATGCATCACGGATGGCCTCTACCCCAATATTTGCATGTCTTAGCAACAGAAATCATCAATTTCACCTTGAAGGCCATCAAATTAGGGCCTCAAACGAAACACCCTGTCTCCAAAATAATGCATCTGTTTATCCTTTCATTTTTGTTGATGATACAGATTTGTTAACATTTTTGCAAAGATAAGTATTGAAATATGACAAAGAGATTAAAGTTAAATGCTTACTGTACTTTGCCAACATTTAGACATACAATCAACATGTGATTTCTTTAACACAATCGTGGAAATTGATGTTCATGTGGCTACCCCTCACATTGTGTATTGATTTCTGCATGAATATATGTATGACTCTGTAATTGCTAATGTTATGATGATAACAGTAATGGCTAAGGGTATGGTTTCTTGCTTATTTTAATATTTTCTCAATCACTTGTCACTTGGTAACAACCCTTATGGATGCCTCAGGTGAGACTCCATCTCCGGATGGGGATAATGTGAGTGTTCGTTTAGGATACACTAGGCAACAATGATAGTTGGCAAATAAAGAGACCCCGTGGCCAATATTTAGTGCCAACAATCAATGTTTCAAGATATGCTTGGCGTAAATTAAACCAAAACAATCATAATGGGGGTTGTTGAGGATGTGATACCAATTTGTAGTTAGAAAACCTAAACTACAAAATTATAAGTAAGGTAAAATTTAGAAATAAGTGTCAATTTAGAGGGAGCAACCCAAATTTGGGTTGGATTATTTTTGTTGGAGAATGATCCTTATCCTTAATTATCCAATTTTGTAATGGGTGTAGAGCAAGAGAAAGAGATGTCTGTATTATATGAAATTTATCAAAATTTAGTGTGATAATTATCCCATCTTCTTTTGTTTTTGTGTGTTGAAAAGTGTAGCGAAGGTCTTCTTCTTGACTTGTGCCTTAGTCAAGAAAGACCAGAAACAGTATTCCTTTAGCATGCACGAGTTCCTAGGAAATAGGACGAGTCATGGAGAAGTTAACTCATGCGCAGGAGTTGGAGGCTCAGGTTTGTTTGTCTCCAAGTGCGAGTTTATTTTTGGAAAAGGACAAGTTAGTGAGCTTCAGTTTCTAATTGAGGTTCAGTTCAAACTCAGTTAACCAAGTCAATCACAACTGGTGTTCCAAATTTGCAATTGTCTAATTATAATTTTTCCAAATATAGCATGATCGAACATCATAAAGGGAGGATGAAGGCACAGTATTCATCAATTGTTTTGTGTTCAAGGTTGTGAGACAAGACAATAGCTCACTGGTTTGTAAGAGAGTGCACAAGAATTGTGTGAGTTCCTGCTTGTGGTGTGCATACTTTTTTGAGTACTAAGTGCACATAGATTGAGGGATTTGTGCTACAAAATAGGAGGCCCTGTGCAAATGAATTTAGGAACCAAGAAAGAGGCTAGTGCACAAGGATTTCGGACCTGTTTGTGCGCAAAGGATAGGAGTTGTGATCAAGTAAGGTTCAGGGCAGGTCTAGGCTAGGTTAGCAGTAGAACAACTCTGTTCTCAACAGACAGTTTGCCTTGTATTTGATCTGTGTATACTCTATCAATAAAATACCACAGCAAGGAGAGGATTTTCCCATTTGGGTTCCCTAGAAATTATTGCGTCTCTTGTGCAATTGTGTCTTTATCTCTATTTAATTCCGCTGCTGCTATTGTTGAGAAATTTTGTGTCTTGGTGAAAAGAAAAGTAGTTTCAGATTGTTCATGCAAGCAGCAAGCAGAATTACAAAGAAATTCACCATGGTATCAGAGCGCAAATCCACATAAAGACCAGCACACAAAAAAGGGTCAAAGGGGCCTGTGCACGAAGATTTAGGGCCACTCAAAGGAGGTTTGGTCCAGCATTGAAAGCAGACAAATTCTGTGGAAGAAGAGGCTCAAAAAAGGGCCAAGTTTTATCTCTGTTCTGCCAAGAGGCTCGTATGTCTGTGGTTGTAGGTGGAGGGCCAAAGCTCTAGTCTACTAGAAAAGAGGTCAAGAAGCCTATATGGTTGCAGGGGAGAGGCCCAAATATCCTCAGATGTCCATGCAAGGATAAAGATTTTGTTCTAGGTATTTTTAGGAGAAGGCCAAGCCTAGAAAGAGGCTAGTACAGGCCTCGGATCATCTGCCAAGAGAGGCCGCAATAATTCTGGGTATGCGCAGAGAAGTCTAGAAAGCCGAGACCTAAAAGGAGGCCTTTTGTGACCTCAGATTCTGAACAAGACCAGTGTATCACTTCAGAACAGTGTAGAGATCTGAAGCAGGGTGTTTTGTGGAGTTAAATCACTGCTTAGAAGATTGATTGTGTGTGACCTAGTACTGTCAACAAGAAGCAAGTTAGCAACCTTGTGATAGTTAACAGGGTAGTTTTTTTTAAGAGCATGGCTGATCAGATTTGTGGAGGACAGAGATCAGTTTGTTGAGGAGAGTTCTCTGGGTAAGTAGAATGGCATTGCAAGGTTTGAGACAAGACCACTATTCATAGGGAGCCTCTAACTTCATTCCATGGAAAGGGAGTATCATAATAGTATTGGAGGATAATGGAGTGGGAGAGTTTGCCAAAAACGCTATACCACCACCACAAGATCCCCAACAGTTGACCCAACATACTAAGAATGATATGAAGGCGAGGAGGATTATTCTAGAAGGGGTCAAAGGTCATATAGTTCCTCATATCCATGAGAAGAAGACAGCTTTCGAGATGTTCAAAACTATTTTAGATCTATATCAAGTACCAGTGATTCCAAGAAACTTGCTCTTAAGGAAAAGCTAAAGAGTATCTGGATGAGCGGTAGAGAGCTCATCGTCACATATTTGTCAAAGTTCACTCAAGTAAGAGATGAGCTGAGTGGTGTGGGCATGACTATACCAGAGCATGATCTTGTGAGTTTTTCTCATCTAGGACTTCACAAGTCTTGGTATGGTTTCCAAGATGCAGTAAGTGCAGAATTTCCCTAGTTGGGAAAGGCTATGGACTGACTGCGTTCAGGAAGAGATCCAGAAAGGGACCAAAGATGATAGATCAATGAAGACAGAGGACGAGGACAACTTTGCCATGGCAGGCAAGAGTAGCAAGGCCAAGGGCAAAGAGGGCCAAGTTGTGGTTGAGTCCAGTCCGAAGGGCAAGAGGAAGGATCTAAGCAAGATCAAGTGCTTCCATTGCCATGAGTTTGAAGACTATGCCACTAAGTGTCCTAAGTGGAAGAAGGAGCCCAGTGAGGATCATGTAGCTACATCAACAGAGGTAGATGCATTTTCTGTCTAGTTCGAGAAAGACTTCTCATTGATAGCTTGCATGGAAAGCTCAGCAAATAGCAGTGTATGGTATATTGATTCAGGAGCATTCTTCCACATGACCGAGAACAAAAAGAATTTCAACCACCTGAAGGAGAAGGACATGCAATTTCAGGTTAAGCTAGGAGATGATGGCATATATGCAGCTAGAGGATGTTGAGAAAAATACTAAGAGGGGAGGGGGGGTGAATCAGCATTTTAAACTCGCTTTAAACTTTTCATTTTATATTCTAATTTCCATACGCTATTGTCATTCATGCAACCAATGTATGTACGCGACTTTAGTAAAGGAAAATAGCGTATATCCAATTAACTAACTTTTCATATACTTCATCTTTAACAAATGCATCATTACTTCATTATCATTAATTAAACAGTAACCATGAGCAATAAGAAGCAAATAGATCATCAACACACAAGAAACATATCAACACACATGAATACCAAGATTTTAGGTGGAAACCCAATGTGAGGGAAAACCATCGTTGTCGTCGTCTCTGTCTTCCTTTATTTATTATATAGAAAAAAAAAATTATAATCTTGTATGGGCGCAGACTTTTACTAGTACCCACGCACCCACCTGCAGAAGGCTACAACCTTCTCTCATTCTCCAACACCCACTGGAAGGGAACTCCAACCCTCTGATCTCATTTACTGGCTCTTACCAGAAGGGAGCACCTACCCCTCCACAAATTCACCAGCTACTACTAGAAGGAAGCTTCGACTCCCTCACTGAAGGCTCCAACCCTTAGCACCTCTTGTGGACCACGTTTCATAATATTTCATATTGGATCCACCAATGCACAACCATTCATAAATATACCAAGTCATACTTTGTTCATCACAGAAACCAATTGTTGTCCCTGCAAACCTTGATCAGATATATTTCAAAAACTATATGCTACTTCTCTATAGCACACCCGCATATGTACGTGTTTCCTTTGTAGAAGACCTGCGTACAGATCTCAAATCACTGACTACTGAGATCTTTGTCAAACTAAATCACTGGGTCAGCCATTGAATATTGAATCACAACAGATGCAGCAATACTAACTTACTGAAAACCCAATCATAATGCAGCACCATCACTAATCAATAATCAATATACCAAGTCTTATTCAACCCAAACAACACTGTCAAACACAGATTATCATGATAGAGACATCATCGACAAACAGCAGCAAACAGAACAAAACTGATCAAATGTCATCAACAAGCCATACTGCAAAAACCTTAGTATATGTACGTGGCTTTCATAAAGCATATTGGCGTATGTACACACTTTCCATTCACAACGCCCACATATAGCTCTGCACAATCTGAAAACACTTCGCAAAATATATACGCGACTACCCAGAAGCAGATCTGCATATGTACATGACTAACCTGAAACAAACATGCGTACATATGTGAGAACTTTCACTGTAAACATAATTTTACTCTCCGCAACCCCTACTGTTAGAATTACATACTACTTCATTCAGATCACAGCATTATTACAACCACAGATCTATCATTGTTAGACATTTTCAATAAGTAAATCAAACAAACTCATATGTCACCATACTTTAGATCTTTCATATCTGAGTCTTCTCCTTGCTCCCTGGTGCACCGATGTTTTAGATCAAATCATTCATGAACAATCCATCACTTACACACATAACACTTTTATCTCCATCTCCTTATATAGCTTTAGCCTTAGCTAATACCTTAGGCAAATCCTTTGGTAATGTCGTTAGTATTCTTTGATGGGATCAAATAACCGTTGTCGCTCTCATTACTATGGGCCAATACCATGGTAAAGACCCCTGGTATCCAGATTACCATGGTGCGGATTATGTACGCCACTTTTCTTCACAATACCTACATATGTATGCGACCCCTCTATATAGGATTTGTGTATACTTTCCCAAACTTCAAGTGATTCTTTGATGAATTTGCTGATTGATGAGGTGGATCAGAACCAGAAAGCCAAATAATAATTGTTTAAAGCATATCAGAAACTCCCCCTGAGTCTGTCCCACTATTTCATTATCTCAAAGAAACATACGCGACTGTCTAGATCAAAACTCGTGTATACATGCGATTGTCCTTCATAATATCTACGTACAGAAAGTAAAATGTTGAACTTTTCATGACAACAACTCCCCCTAAACATATTATACCTATTCTTGTTCACTGTCACTTCATCAATGCAATGTTAGCAGTATAAGCATCACCAAATGAATATCAAATCAAGCTAGAGAATTATCACCAAGTTACTCATGCATAGCTCCCACCTAAGATCATACATTAGTGATCTTGTGGAGCTGCTAATCATCACCTGCTCTCGTATCACTTCTGCAGTCATTGTTAGAAGTATGCTTTCTTCTTTTATTCTGAATTTGAAGAAGAAGAGAAACTATACGTCTTATTTCTACCAGAATTCTTATCTGCTAACACATATAATTTGTTTGGATTTTTGTATCCTCTTGCTATAAACTTTCCAGTTTCTTCGTCTATAACTTTGCATTTAGTTGATGAAAATAAAATTATGCGTCCTTTGTCAGCCATTTGACCTACACTTGGAATATTATGCTTTCGTCCTTGAACTAATAATGCATCAATTGTTTTGCATACATCTCAAGTTTGATTCTACCTTTTCCCAAGAATCACCTTACCATCTTTGTTTTTCTTGAGAAGCTCAAACTTGTCCTTATCTCTAGTCATGTGACGAGAGCATCCGCTATCTATGTACCATTCTTCTTCATCTTCAAATGAGCAAAGAGCAAGACCAAACCTTGTTTGTTCTTCTTTTTACTTATAATGAGAAGTGTTGGTGGATCCATCTTTCTCAGGTCTTTTGGAAAATATTCTTATCTGATTGCTTGTCATGTTGTCTGTGGAGGTCCATTGACTCGTTCTTGCATTCTTTTGCTACATGCCCAAACTTGTTACAAGCATAACATCGACCAAAAAATGGAGTTGATGAATTATTATATGTCTATTTCATATGCATTTTATTGCAATCAATAGCTTTGTGACCAAATATGTTGCAAGCAAAACAGTACCCCTTAAAGAAACCTGAGTAAAAGGAAGTTGGTGACCTTCTTGTGAGGTGGCTATTTGTTTGAGGTCGAAAAAATCTGCTTCTGCAATTGGCTGCAACATGTCCATAATTATGACATATAAAGCATTCAACATTATTGATCAGAGGAAAGAATCAATTAATGTTTCTATTATTAGGAGCAAATGATTTCTTTTGAAAATTCATCTTTCTTGAATGTTGATCTAGTTGAATTCTTATCTCTTTAACATATTTTGTATTGTTATCCTTCAAGATCCTTGCACAAACTTGTGAACTAGATTCTCCTTTCACAGTTTCATGAAAACCAAGACCATATTTAATGGAAGGAGACCTTTGACTACTAAGAATGTTAATGTTATCCAAAATATTAGTACTATCTTGAAATCTCAAGTGTTTATCCTTTTCTTCTAATTTACCTTTTAGAATGTTTACCTCAACCTCTATTCTTTGATATTGTTCTTCCTTTTCTGCATACTACTTCCTCATTCCCTCTTCAACCCTTCTTCATTCTTCCAATTGCTCCTTTAATTTGATAATCTATTCCTTAGCCCATTCTCTTGTTCTTCAAATACTTGAAGTAGCTCTCCATTTCGCGTGTTTGATTTTTCAAGGTCTGTTCTTGGAGAGACAATCTCAGCTTCAAGTCCTTCATAATATTGTTTAGATTCTACTGCAGTACTTATTAATTTAATATGATCCCTGTCATCACATCCCTGCAACTTATCGTTAAGATTGTTAATCCTTTTTAAAGCAAAATCAAGTTTTCATCTAAGATTAAGTACTTCCTCTAACCTGTCTTCTTTCGAATCAGTAACTCCATCTGACATAATTAAGGTTGTTTTATCATCATACTCATCCTTTGACACATCTTTAGAAATAAGATTACCTGATGGTTCTACTAATGAACAAACTTCCTTTGATTTTCCTTCATGAATGACCTGCAGATTATCCCATACTTCCTTTGCAGGTTTATAGTGCATAACCTCTCCTAATACTGAATCAAGTATGTTATCGATGATTTCATTTAATGCAACATTATTCTTTTGTAATTCTTCACTTAATGGAGGAGTTTTAGGGCAACCATTACATACTAAAATTCCAGACATCAGATCCTAGGTTTATTAATTTAGACTTCCTCTTTTCTTCCCATTCCTGATAGTTATCATCACTAAGCATAAACATACTTTTATTGTCCATGGTTTCTGACTTGCCTTACGCTTCTGCTGCAGGTTGTTCTTGACCCATAAATGCAGATATTACTATCGCATCAAATGCATCATTGTCATTGTTCACCTGAATTGACTTCGTCCTTTGAGTTGCCTTCTTTTGCTTCTTTCCCATCGTCCCTGATCCACTCCAAGCAGTTAAGCTTCAACTGAAGTGACCTGGCTCTGATACCAATTGTTGGGAAAAATATTGAGAGCGGGGGGGTGAATCAGTATTTTAAACTCACTTTAAACTTTCATTTTATATTATGATTTCCATACGCTATTGTCATTCATGCAACCAACGTATGTAGGCGACTTTAGTAAAGGCAAACAACGTATATCCAATTAACTAACTTTTCATATATTTCATCATCTTTTCATCTTTAACCAGTGCACCATTACTTCATTATTCATTAATTAAACAATAACCATGAGCAGTAAGAAGCAGATAGATCATCAACACACATGAACACCAAGATTTTAGGTGAAAACCCAACGTGGGAGAAAACCACCGATGTCGTCGTCTCTACCTTCCTTTTTTTATTATAAAGAAAAACTTTTTACAATCTTGTATTGGGGCAGACTCTTACCAATACGCAGGCACCCACCCGCAGAAGGCTACAACCTTCTCTCATTGTCCAGTAACCACTGGAAGGGAGCTCCAACCCCCTGATCTCGTTTACCGGCTCCTACCGGAAGGAAGCACCTACCCCCTGCTAAAATTCACCAGCTACTACTAGAAGGAAGCTTCGACTCCCTCATTGAAGGCTCCAACCCTCAGCACCTCTTGTGGACCACGTTTCATAATATTTCATAGTGAATCCACCAATGCACAACCATGCATAAATATACCAAGTCATACTTTGTTCATCACAAAAACCAATTGTTGTCACTGCAAGCCTTGATCAGATATATTTCAAAAACTAAATGCTACTTCTCTATACCACACGCGTAAGTACGTGTCTCCTCTATAAAAGACCTGTATACAGATCTCAAATCACTGACTACAAATATCTCTGTCAAACTGAATCACTGGGTCAGTGACTGAACAGTGAATACTGAATCACAACAGATACAGCAATACTAACTTACTGAAAACCCAATCAAAAGGCGGCACCATCCATGATCAATATACCAAGTCTTATTCAACCCAAACAACACTATCAAACACAGATTATCATGATAGAGACATCATCAACATAACGCAGCAAAAAAACAAAACTGATCAAATATCATCAACAAGCCATATTGCAAAAACCTTAGTATATGTACGTGGCCTTGATAAAGTGTATTGGTATATGTACACACTTTCCATTCACAACGCCGGCATATAGATCTGCACAAACTGAAAACATTTTGGAGAATTTATATGCAACTACCCAGAAGCAGATATGTGTATGTACGCGACTAACCTCAGACAAACCTGCATACAAATGTGAGAACTTTCACTGTAAACATAATTTTACTCTCCACAACCCTTACTGTCAGAATTACATACTTTAGAATACTTCATTCAGATCACAGCATTATTACAACCACAGATCGATCATTGTTAGACATTTTCAATAAGTAAATCAAACAAACTCATATGTCACCATACTTCAGATCTTTCAAATCTGAGTCTTCTCCTTGCTCTCTGGTGCACCCGTATTTTAGATAAAATCATTCATGAACAATCCATCACTTGCATACATAACACTTTGATCTCCATCTCCTTCTATAGCTTTAGCCTTAGCCAATACCTTAGGCCAATCCTTTGGTAATGTCGTTAGTATTCTTTGACAGGACCAAATAACCGTTGTCGCTCGCATTACTATGGGCCAATACCATGGTAAAGACCCCTAGTATCCAGATTACCATGGTGCAGATTATGTACACAACTTTTCTTCACAATACCTGCATATGTACACAACCCTTCTGTATAGGGTTCACGTATACTTTCCCGAACTTCATTTTCAACATCCATCTGTCTTTGAACTATCATTTCTCTGTTCATCACATATTATTCAACATCCATCTGTCTCTAAACTATCATTTCTCTGTTCATCACATCTTTAGCATTTGTTCCAATCTGCATGTTATCAAAATGTTGACATCTTTATCAAGTATGTTGTCATCAAAGACAACACCTTAGCCACAATGCCAACAGAGGAGTTGCCACTATCAGTTTTCAGAGGGAGTCAGGTAAGCCTCTTCATCTCAGAGATGTCCTCTATGTTCCATGATTCAAGCAGAATCTTGTTTCAGCAGAGGTAAGGCTTACCTCCAGCACTTAGCTTCTAGATATAAGAAGCAAATAGGTGTGAGGATGAAAATCCCTACAAGTTTCGAGTAGAGACAGGTACAGTCTTGAGCAGCAAGGCAAAGAGAGCACAGAGTAGAGAAGTGATGGTTGAGTGAGAGCAGGATAGAGTTCTCAAGAATCAAGATGGAGCCTCAGCCAGTATCTCACTTTGAGTCTAAGCTAGTTAGCAGTTGGCTTTGCGCCTAGCAGGAGGCCCTGTGTGCATGAACTTAGGAGACAAGAAAGAGGCTAGTGCGCAAGGATTTCGGGCCTGTTTGTGCGCAAAGGATAGGAGCTGTGATCAAGTAAGGTTCAGGGCAGGTCTAGGCTAGGTTAGCAGGAGAACAACTATGTTCTCAACAGACAATTTGCCTTGTATTTGATCTGTATACTCTATCAATAAAATACCACATCAAGGAGAGGATTTTCCCAGTTGGGTTCCTAGAAAATTATTGTCTCTTCTGTAATTGTGTCTGGACTCTTTATCTCTGTGTTTAACTCTGCTGCTTCTATTGTTGAGAAATTCTGTGCCTTGGTGAAAAGAAAGGTAGTTTCAGATTGTTCATGCAAGCAGCAAGCAGAATTTCAAGGAAATTCAACACTGTGCTCTGAAAAACAACAAATGTAAATTTTAAAACTTTATCGAAAAATAATTCTGATCTGTACGCTTAATCTGATTGGAATCCTATAATACTTGATAGATAATATGAGATTATACGAAGATTATTCATTAACACAGCAATACTTTGACAATATTTACTGACTGGCTGAATTGAATTGAGAACAGCCACCCACAAGTGCTACGATTGTAAATTAAATCACAATACAGAAAAAGCTAGGGATTTCAATGGAGCAGAGCCTTGACCTAAAACATTTCTCAAAACAGAAACTGCTATTCTGTAGCTAAAGTTGCTTGATACTGCAAAGATTCAGAGAAGCAAATGGCAAAAACAACGGGCTGATTCTTGAGATCAAAACTAGCTATTTTGTAAAGAAAGTACACTGTATATGTCTGACAGATAGACAATCAACTGCAAATAAAATTTCCATACATGATTGGTAGTACAAATTCATTTCATTAGTGCTGGCCTTGACATTATTAAATGTTGAATTGCAAGTATTCGTTCAAAAGCATTGAGTTGCAAGACTTGATATAATGATATCAGCATTGAAAAAAAATCAAGCTCTGCAATACACAGAAAAAAGCATCTACAATGGGAAAATGCAGGCTGACACCCACAATTTGACAGATTTCATATCCATAACATGCAGCAATTAAAAGTGGCATATCTGAAAGGCTGGAAACCATTACATGCTTCAAAGCTGCATGAGAATAATTCACAACTATTAAAATGCAGCTAATTCGATCACAATGAGCATGCGATAAGAATATACTAGTGCTATAAAAGATTCAAAAGCATGATGTGATGAAGGTATATTTTATTATTTCAATATGCTAAAACTGAATCCAAAGTTGTCACTGGACTAGCTCCTTTCAAATTTCACACGATAGGCTTGACCACACTAAAATCCATTCAGTCAGAGTGCCCTCTATATAACGCTTCCCTCAAAAAATGAAGAGAATCCCAAATAAAGGACTGCAAATTAAAGCACTGCAAACAGAAAGGGTATGCAACATTTTCTCCAAAATTACATCAAAATTATGCATCAAACCCAAAAGTTTCACTGCAAAAGTATTTTTGCAGGAACAAGTTCCAATTCAATCCTCTGCTCAAAACTTTCAACGCTTCAGAACTTCTACATGATTTTCTATAGTGACAATCAAGGCAATCAACATTTTTCGGAAATGCAAAAATTGAGAATGACTCGTATTCAGTGGCAGGAAATACCTTGTAAATATTTTTTTTCTGATAGTCAAATGAGATTGGATGGGGAATTGCCACCCAAGTCACCAGACTCGGAATCGACAAAATTTTGACTTGCCAATAGAGCGAACAGTTTAAATCTAATCAGGAACAAATCAGGAAAAACTCCGCAAGTACAAAATATAATACACATATTTGGAGACATGCCCTGTATAGACTAATCGACCGAGTATAACTCAGTCAGTTCAAGTTTGACTGATGATTAATCGTGAGTCAATTTTTAACTCGCAATGCGATTAATCACGAGTCAAGGTTGCATTGACCAAGTCAAACTCAGTCAAGCGGAGTTTAACTCAAGGAGATCCTGAATATTTTGTTCAATCAGATTCACACTCAGTGAATCACAAGTTTGATTCATGATTGTAGTAACTATGTTTGCCAGTGACCAACCGGTTATTTAACTAAGCTGCATTGGCGGTACACCAATTATCTCAGCTAAACTGTCTTGCTGTTTGTATAAGACGATACCCTGCTTCCCTGCCTTGCATATGCAGCTTATAAAAGGTGCAATTATAAGTGGCCAGGAATCCGATGTACTTACAGCATTATTTCTCAACGAGTGTTTCTCCAGTTTAGTTTATCTTAATATGTAAGCATTGAGCTCAAATTATAATTTCCTTAGTAAGGGTCACCTTACACGAATAGTTACAAGTCAAAGCAAAACATAATATCAAAATATTTTAAGACAGAATTATTGACATAAGTTAAGATGCAGTTTATAAGGCTGCAAGATCTAGTCAGATTAGTCGAATTTACTTGTGAGGGATAAATTGCTCAAGTGTGATGCAAAACGGCCCTAATGCACTTTTTGTTTTTCCCTCGCGATGGATGAAAATATCACCCCGAAACGCCGAAATCAAAAACAATGGACACTGTAAATTCCCAAAATTAATTCAATTAACTGAGAAAGCATTAACAACTTAGATATTTTGATCCCTTACTTCCCACTGGACAACGGAAATCTTCCCAGATTTTCTGCGAAAGTCTGATATTTAAAATGGCATTGAGATGATGCAGCAGGGCAATTGACTGACATTGACAACAAAACTCTAAAATATAAAATCCACAGTAATTAGAGCATGAGACAAAATTTGTTCCCAAAGTAAAGAACGAGTTTTCAGCTCGGAGCAAAAATTATAAGCAAGAAAACATATCCTCTAAGCAGCACGAAATCGCAAATGAGAGATCGTGAAACCCTAGAGCATACATAAGCAATTTGAAAGGGTTAAGATATTCAATCGGGGACGCTGAATTCCTTAGTTTGAAAGGCCCAAGATAACCCAGAGAATAGTGACCTCACCTCGTCAACAGCTTCTTCAGGTCCGTATGATTTTGAGTTTGATATCGCAGATCAAGGTCCTGTTCGGAGTAGTACTGGCAAGTTTCGATTATGCAGATTCTCCCATTGGGACTTATTTTGCAACGGCCTTTCCGCCCCTGGATTGAAGGATCCCACCACGCATACTATAACATTCTATTTAATCACCTCATTACACTGGCATCCTAATTAATTCCATGTCATCTGCAGATAAACCAGATTACAGTCCCACCTGTTTCTACGGATAGGGATGGGAAAAGAATTGGGCATTTATTGACAAGATGGGGTTTTCTCTAAGTAGGACTCTTGCCGTTTATCAAAGGATTTGGAGGTAGAAAATGTCTTCGTGGATGTTAATACTGAAAAAAGCCCGCTTCATTTCCCTCTTTGAAGTTCGGAAGTATCACGTATGCATTTGTTACAGCAAATACTTCTTTTTGATATTTAATATCTTTTTAATAATCAGGTTCCTCGGAGATACATTGTGGTTTTTTTATATTATTATTACTTTGATGTATTTTTAATGTGATGATATTTTACTCGGGTAAAGATAAAGTTTATTCCGGCGATAAATATAAAACTTATTTTTGTTGAATTATGAAGTTAGATTTAATATTGTTTATATTATTTTAAAGTATAGTTTAATTTATAGATGAAATGGTTTTTATAGATAAAATAGTATTTTTTATGATAATTTTTTTGGTTAATTTTAATCAAAATGCGATTGAGATTTTTAAAAGCTTGAGTTTAAATTGTTTAATGCATAATTTAAATACCCAAAGTTTTTCAAAGTGTTGAATCCATTTATGCATTCAAAAATGTATTCTAAACAATAAAAAATCTTGAAATTGTATTGCCTGATTTTGGTGAATTTTTGCGAAAAAAATTATTTCGTCTATAAGTTAAACTACCCTTATTGTTATGTTAATAGTTATGTTTATTTTGGAATAAAGTTTTTAGAATTTTAATTTAATCATCAATAATTATTGAATAAATGGTAAAGATTTAATTTTTATAAAAAAAATTATAATATTTTCATTAGTAATCACAAATGAAAGGCTAAGAATTACTCTCTTTGGGGTAGCTTAATTGGTAATGGTCCTCAAAGTGAAGCCTTACCAAATTTCCTTGTGCTAGTCCCCCCACTTTACCATGGAAATTCCTAACTTTTAAATAGTTATTCTTACAATACCATGGGTCAATACCATTAGTTATCAATACCTTGATTTGTGAATATGACTATCTATCACAATACCATGGGCCAATACCATTCGTTATTAATACCACATGCCTAATATGACATTTTCTTTAATTAATTACTTTGCAATGAATTATATTAAAAGAGAATAACTAACTTGGAGATAAATATTAACCCTTAATTTGTGAATATGACTATTAATATTCTAGCATATTCTATGGAAGTTAAATTTCTACCATCCACCTAATAATTGTGGATAATTAAATTAAAATTGTGGAAGACATATTTTGAAATAAACACATCTATCTAGGTAATAATAATGATAATTCAAAATAAAGTTATGAAAAAGGTTAATTATATGACTTATGTTTACTAGCCATTTAATTTATGTGTAGTTTAACTAATAGATGACATGGCCCCTTTCCAAACACTTGGTTAATTTTGTCTAAATTCTAGTAGAATTTTTAAAAATCATAAGTTTAAGTTGTTTAATCTACAAAGATCTAGTGCCTCAAGGTTTTTTAGGGTGTTGAACTATTTTAGAAATCACAATCTTACTAAAAATAGCATTGTTGGATTTCAGTCAAAAGGTCATTTTTTTAATTAGTTAGACTATGCCTTTAATTTATATGGCTCCGCTAGTATATGACATGTATCACAAGTCATCATACTATTAACATTAAACTTTATATATCACGGTGAGGGATAGTGAATCTCATCCTTTGTAACAAAGTAATGGTGTAGGGTAGTGAGAAGGGAGTTAGCATCATGTCACTTTGCATTGGTTCCTTCCCAAGTTCATTTGATATTATTGTTGGTTGATTTCTTTATCATTTTTTTTGTCGATCATTGCCTCATTTATTCATTCGTTTTGTTATTACACATTGTGGTTTGAAGCTTCCAAGTTCTAGTTCTAGTTGATCTTTAAGAAGCAAATAGTAAGCTTCATTTCATGGTTTCTATTTTATAGCATCGTCACATGGTTATCATTATGCTTCTACCCTTGCTCTATGTTCCTTCTCATAGATGTATAGTTTGCATTGTCATTAGATGGTCTTTTGAGTAATTTTGAGACTTTTGTAATTTAATGTTGCACATCCTTGTTGTTTTCATTCCAAATATTTATGTGCATGTATGCTTGATTAATAATGTTTTACACACAAGGTTTAATAGTCATCACTATGCTTGATAATTTTGCATTACACTTACATAACTCACATGTATGACTTCTAAAAGGTCCATGTTTGTGTTCTACCTATGTGATTGCTTTCATGACCTATACAACCCATTTTTGTGGTTCCAAGGGGATTTCTTTTTGTACCTATATGTGTAGCCTTTCACCCTATGCATCATTTTATTATGAATTATATTTTGCATCCGCACCTAACATTTTGTTGTCATAGCCTATGCATGGAATCATCATCAAAATAAGAGTGTTATGCTCAATGTTCCACAGGGACGCATCCCCCCACCTGGGAAACGCGTCCCCACACTTCCTTGAGGTCCAGGGACGTCTGGGGGACGTTTCCCCATGTCCCCAACAAATGAAAACATGAGGAAACTCGAAGGGGTGACGTTTCCTCCCAAAAGAGGAAACGTTTCCTGCATTTAAAAAAAAACGAGTTCAAATCATAAAAATAAATAAATAAAAATCAAATCCCTAAAAAAATATAAAATATTATAAATATACTATGAATCGATGGGTGGGAAGGGTTTTTTTGGTCTTTTTCATATTTGAATGGACCAGCAACACAATGGGATGATGATCCAGAGGATTATGCACAGGTAGATATGGAGAGGGACTTGATGAGACACAAATGGGGTTGTTTGGTGTGCCACTTAGCATGTTTGAGAATGCAAGTGATTCTGAATCATATGGTGACATGGTTGATCATGAGTTATTCATGCAATAGCCGGATGCAAATACTAGTGGGGCATTACCTTGAGAAATTATGCTCATTTGTCATTTGATATGTTCTTATGTTATCCGGTTTTCTGTTTCGAACTTCAGTTGTAGGCTTTAGTTTCTTTGAATCTTGATGTATCATACTTGACTTTTATTTCAATATTCAGTATTCACAATTGGAACTTCAATATGGTTTAAACTTTTGTTTTCATTGTACAATGTTACAGTTGCATGTATGATTATATCATGCTTTTAGTTTTAAATTTGTTTTAGTTATATGATTCATTGATTTATCCTTCATGATGTAAGTGTTATATAATGATAAAGACAGTTAAACTATAAAATTTCAATGATATATTTATAATATTTTACTAATTTTTTCAGGGTCCCTTATGTTAAAGACCCCGACATCCCCCTATGTTTCCTAGAAATTGGTGGGGATCTTTTGCATAGGTCACTTCGGCGTTTCTTCGCTCCCCTGTCCCCACATGCCGGAAACTTGGTGGAACTATGGTTATGCTTGATCTACCTTCATCTTCCATATTGTTGTTAAATTGAATTTATCCAATGGACGCATCTTATGGCAAACAACATATATTTGCACCACAAATGACCTTGTTAATGGAATCATGCATTGCTTATAATTGTTGGCCACATGAGAATAATTATTGCATGTACAGAGTGCTTGGATTGAACAAGGCTTTAAGTGTTTTGACTCCAAAGATTTTTCAAAGCTACATTGTTAATGCAATCATGCATTGCTTAAAATTGTTGGCCACATGAGAATAATTATTGCATGTACAGAGTGCTTGGATTGAACAAGGCTTTAAGTCTTTTGACTCCAAAGATTTTTCAAAGCTAATAGTTTTGTGGATATATATGTATGTCCATAAGCATGCCTTTATTTTATTTGTTTCTCTAGTATTCTATTATGAGTCCATCTATTCGAATGTAAATGTATTTATTAAGCATCAAAATAGCATTGTTGAATCCTCACTTAACTCCCTAGTTCAAAATATTGCCCCATTTCCTTAGTTTGTTGTGTGCATGGCTCCATTCATGGTAAAGCATAACTTCAAAATCAAGTTTCCAACCAATGGCTATAAATAGTTGTTGCATATGCCATTTTTGAAACTCCTTCCTTTTGTTTCCTAGAGTTGAGAAATGGCATTTATCATACCAACACGAGTTTAAACTTCACACAACATCATTTTAGAATGCATAAAAAATTTGAGCCAATTATAAGGAAGTCAAGGGAAGAGGGGTCTTGGAATCTATGACAAGTTACAAAGAACCCTCCCAAATTGTATTATGCCTCGCTTAGTGGAGAGGGAAAGCATGTAATTACGCGTTAGCAACACTAGTATCCCCTTGCACAAAGACTTTGGCTATGGTCAAACATTGTCTCGCCATATAAATTTGAAATTTTGGAAGGTGAGTACAAGAAAAAAAATAAAGAATATGATGGAAAGATGGGAGCAAAAGAAAAATTGCCATATGTGGAAGTTGAAATAGAGATTAGAGAACCACTAGTAAAATAATTGATTAATCTATTTTTGTATTCAAGCTTTTGTGATCCATAATGAATTAAGCAAAGTCTTTCAGTAGAAATCACATAAGAGAATTTTGGCCGACACGTTTCTGATGGTGTTATTTTTGTGTGTTGAGTTTAACATTGAATTGATAATTAAAGCTATCATGGCTTGCCAATTCATAAAATAAAAATTAAATATTTGAAATAACCCACTTGTCTTATCTAGTGAGACACACATGTGGAAGATGAACCTCTAAAAGGTGGAGCGCAAGTAAAATTAGTAGGGTTTATAATTGTGTCTGACATGGTGTTATTTTTGTATTTTAGGTCATTGGTATACTAACAATAGATGTTATCATGCCTCATGTTGGTTCCCTTATTTCCATGGTAACTGACAACAACTCGAGAAGACATTCACTGAGGGTTAGAAGCCCTCCCACTTTAGGTGACAAGGGTTGGCCTCCCTTTCACCACAGGGGGTATTTCCTAGTGATGTAATTTAAGTAGATTTTCTAATTCAACAAATAAATATGGCTAGGTTATTGATATGAAAGTGTGTTGTTAAAAGGAAGAGAGGATAAATTTTGTGGAAGGGAACTTATAATAATTAAAAGATCAACAATTACTATTAAAACCTTAAGTATGCAATGAGAAAATGACACAACACAAATTAGAGACAAAGAAAATAAAAATAAAAGAAGTGTTAGTTGTACTTAGACCCGTATTTATTGGTTGCCCAACATAATGAACAAAAAAACAAAATATCGTAATATCATGTATTATTACATTTCATTTTCCCTCAAAGGATAAGCATTAAGAACATGTTCATTTGCTAATAATATGGATACCTGAAAACAAAAAAATACTCTAATTTATGTGACAAAATGGTGCTAATCAAGTCAACTACCAGCTTGTCAATAGGTATTTGGATTCAAGCACATAAATTACAAAAATAAAAATAAACAAAATGAGCGTTGCAATACATGTATCTACATGAAATATTATAATGAAACCAACCAACAACAAGTGTTTTTAGTCAATAAAACAATGCATAACTCAAATATCCTAGCTTTGATTCCTCCAATAATATTATATCTGAGAGGATCAAGGATTAAGTAAGGTACTGCAATATAAACAATTGATCAAGTCCCTTGTGTAAATTGCAAACTGAACAAGTGTACACACACGAAACAAATTAGGAAATGACAAGGAAAATTAAAGAAGTATTGTTTTCAAATTACATAACAAAATATTATAAAGATTATATGATTGGTTTGTGCAACAAGTATAGTCAGACCGTAAAAAATCATAATTTTGTGCTCACTTCCAAAGCCCTCCTCTCTCCAACTAACCCTTCGAATGAGACAATTAGGGGTTTTTTACGAGTGTTTCGATAATCGTTCCTTAACTACTTAGTTAAAAGAAAACAAATATTTATTTGGAAAATAATTATCAAAAAGGTCTCCTTGTTTCTTGCAAATGGTTCAAAACTTTAGTTTTTTCCCTTTGACTTTGAACTTGAGGACTCCACACATTTTTGGCTTGAATGATTGTAATAATCTCCTCATATAGTCTTCAATAGAAGTAATTTAATCCATATTACAATCCTTCCCTAATTAATAACCCGCATAATACATAATAGAAGTTAGTCTTTTAAATAATGGAATAACAAATCGTAAATGAAATAAACATTTTTCCCTTACCTGACTTCCTAAATTCACTTCAAGAATAATAGAGGGAAAAAACCATTTACATATCTCATATTCTCACCATAGTAAACCCTAGTTAACTTCTTTAAAATGTAACTAAACTATAAATTACACATAATTTATCGCAAATCTTTTGCATGGGTGGATTTTATTTGAAACAAATCCCCAACCAAAGGAATTGATTAGCTTTTAACAAACCCTAAATCTGGAAAATACATTCACATAATAAATGTTGACCCATTTAATAATTATTATAACAGTCCTAGTGAAAATTCCATGTAATAAACTGAGGAGGCTGGAGCGGGAGGGGTAGTCATCAACCTCGACAAAAAAATAGAAGTGAAGTATGCATGGGGTTCTGGCATTACAACCAATAATCAGGCAGAAGCCCTTTCACTATGGCAAGGATTAAAAATAAGTTTGGATATTGGTATCAAAACTCTGTATATAGTTGGCAATTCCATGACAATCATCCAAAAATGTATTAAGCTTCTCGAGAATGTCACTCTCCTAGAAGATGAAACCTCCTCAATCATGGTAAGGATTACGTATTTGCTAAAAAAAAGTGAAAGAGTTCATATGTTCCACATGTTGCGTGCCAATAACCATCTAGCGGATGGTTAGGCCAACGGGGGGGGTGTTATTAGAACAAGGTCAAATATACATAAACCAACACAATTCTTCATGTCGCATCCCCTAAATGGATGCATCAGGATGACGTTGTATTGTGGTGGTATGGGTCGTCAGAGTATTAAGATGGTATTAAGAAGGCAATCTCCTCGAGGTTCCTATGCAAGATGGTAGTTAAGAAGGCCAACTCTCCGAGGTACCTTCACAGTGTCTTGGTTGCAGGGTCAGTAGGTGGTGAGTTAAGGCACATGTGTGGTGTCATTGGGAGGCAAATCATGTATGTAGACAAGTGGGTGTTGAGGCATCAATTACTCATTAGAATTTGTAATAACACTACTTTCCTAGGGATGAAGGAACCATCGTATTACAATCCTAGTTTCTAGTGGTGGAAAATATGGAAGGAATAGGCATTGACAAGACTCTATGTTGTCATGCATTTATGAAGGACAAGATCGGGAGGAATGTTGGGATTGATCAAGTTGTTATATATTTCAGTTGGCTTTGGTTAGTTAATCAAAATATTTTCATTGTTCAAAGGCATATAGCTGCAAAGATGTCCTTTGCACAAAATGGCAGTTGGGGAGGTTCAGGGCTTGGCAGCTTGGGGTATGGTCATGGCGCGCGGCATGGAAGTGTTGAGAATCTGGTGGAGAGCTCCTGTAAACAAGTATTAAAGGATATTATTAAGGAATTGAATGGAAATATGGTTGTTATTTACGCCCAATTATCTGCTTTGGGAAAAGACTTGGAATTAATGTATAAGACCATGGAAGGCCTATGCATAGATGTATTGAGTGTTCAACAAAAGGTCGACAAATCAAAATTAAGGTGGAAACAACAACAGTGGGGGTCTTAAAGGAACTTTTTCAGGGTTGGGATTCAACGACCATCATTGCTGCTAATGTCGAGGTTGTTGTTGTTGTGCAGGTTCTAGAAGAAGAAGAGAATGATGCAGAGGAACTGACCACTTTTGTGGACGATTTTGCAGGTGAAGAAGTCGAGCCTGGTAGCAGTTGATTGAATTTGTCTTAATTTACATATATGCAATATCGATGTATATAATATAGTGGTGTTTTTTGGAGAATATATAGTTGTAGTTTTTCCATGAGAATATATGTAAATAATAGTGGTAGAAAGAAGGTCCATATCCAATGTAATTTGATGGAAGTTGTAGAAAGAATAAATCTGAATTTTGTAAGGGACTTGGCCCATTTCCAGTCAATATAACAAAAATGCTACTAGTTTATTTAAAAACAAATAAAAATTCCATGTAATAAAAGTTAATAAAGGTAAAAATAATAACCACGCTTGATGGGACACTTATTCCAAGCTTAATGTTGGGCAAGACATCCTAGGGGGTGTTCATTTGGTTGTTTATGGCAAAGGAAATTGGAAAAGGCAATGGTTAAGGCTTTGGAAAGGCAAAATGGCATTTTTGGCACATTTATTTATAAAAATAATGGAAATTAGGAGAAAAGGAAGGTGACGGTCACAGGGTGCATGTGAGGAGGAAATTGAAGGAAAATAATGGAAAATGAAGAAAATAGAGACCTCATTCATAAAAAGGCTTCCAAGGATCAGTTAGTAACCTTTTCTCAGTTGAGTTTTGGAGCTCTACTATTATTCTCTCTCTCTCTCTCTCTCTCTCTCTCTCTCTCTCTCTCTTGGACACTTAGAGTTTTCTTGGAGCATTTTGGCATTGGAGCAATAAAGGCAAAGAAGGCAAGAGGAAGCAAAGATCAAGCAAGGAAAGTGTTAACAGTGCTGGACCCCCCAACGTGTCAAGGGATCTCCCCGGTAAGAAGTTCCAATTAGACCTCAGACCATTTGGTGTAGGAGTCCCAGCAGTGGGTCATACGGTAATGCCTTGACCGCGATTTCGCACAGAGGCAAGTAAGATAACTCTGTTGGTAGCAAGGGTGTGACAACTGCAGTGAGTCAAGGAAGGTGAATGAGAGGTTTTAACACATGGGAGTTGAGATGAGTACGCCCCTTGGAAACCCGTGATAGCACTCGGCAAGGAAGGGAACACACGAGCAAAGATACATCACAACACGAAAGGCAAGTTAGCGAGCAATCCAAAGTGATGGTTAGACCAACAACACATTTTAGAAAGATTCATACATACTTATACATAATAGTCTATACATGCATGCATAAGCAAACCAATACATATATCATTTAGAGTAAACCAAGTAGCATAGATACAATAAAACATATGCATGAAACGTGTTGGCTCTTATTATATAAAGAAGTGTAAGTTCCAGTCATACAATACATCCATGTCCAACCACTAGTCCCGATAGTAGAACGTTACAGCCACAACCACCCGCTCCTCCAAAGAGATGTACTAGCTCTGCGCAGTGGAGAAGCTAAGGCTTGTTACAATATTGTTCAAGCTCTCTCCAAGATAGTCTTATCGAAAGTTTGGCTGGCCAAAAAGCCTTTACAATGAGTTATGAGGTTTTATTTATAGCAAAGGGTGGGGTGACCCTTGACATTCCCCTTTGTGATAGTTCATATACCCTCATGACCCTTCATCTACTCTATGACTGTTACATCCAACTATTGACACTTGAACTTCCACTTGACATGACGTTACATTACAATGTACATGTGCTCATGTGAGACAAAATGGCTTGAGCAAGCCATGCAAGACATCACTGACACTCGGCTCATTGTGGTGAGACCAACTCTTTGACATGCTTGTGATGGTGAAGGTGGTGAGTTGATGCCAAGCTTGGTCGTCAATGATGGTGTGCATGCACCCCATGGTGACATCTTGCTGAAGCGAACTCTTGCCTCCATTGCATCCAGGTGCATTGGTGTGGCTCCTTCATCCAACTCGTCTGCTAGCATGCACATGGTCTTCTTGGTGCAACTGAACTAGCAACAAACTGATTCACAGTGTCCGTGCTAATCTTCAAGTGTGTGATGGTGGTCATGTGCATCAACTGTCAACTACATTCTCAACTCCAGTCAGACTTGCTTCTTGTCTTTGCCTTGGTGAGTGTGTTGAATGATTTGGATCGCACACGTGCGCATAATGACATGCATGCTGCTGAATCCCTTGAATGCGATCAACAACACTACTCACCATGTCTGCTCCATGCCAGCTGCTGGGATGGATCTATAACTTGTACGAGCACAGTTTCAACCGTGAGTGCATGTTGTGCCCCCTGCTATTCTTGTTCCTGTTGCAACTCATTCACTTGTCTGTGCAGCTCATGTTATTCCTTGAGTTGTTGCTTCAACACATGCAACTCCTTCTTTGTTCCATTCTCTATCTTTTCACGATCGCGTCGTCACCTCATAGCTTGAGTCTCTAAAGTTGCTTTCATCATCGGTGGATCTGCTTGAGCTTGCAACTTTGTTCCGCCTTGGTGTTGTCAACAACCTTCCTCTTGCATTCTTTGCATCCAGTATGCTGCCTTCAACTGTTGTTCATGATGTTTCTCGCTATGATGTTGCTGCTGTCATATCTTGATGTCCTTGTCTACGAACAACTTGATGTCTTCGTGAGTAGGCAAGCTCATAGACACTTGATTGACAACATCCCCAAGTGTGCTCTGAACGGTGTCTTCGACTCTACTCTCTTGGAAACCATTGTACCTGTGCTACTGAGAGGCAAATGAACATCTGGAGACACATAAACACTCATGGCAAACAATCTGTCTGTCGAAAACCAAAATGAACTTGAGAACTGACTTGCAACATACCTGTGTGATTGATCATGAAGGTTGCACAATTTCCGTTGGGAGGTTGGGAGACTCACTGCCAACACTGTGCAAGGCACAGTCTGGGCTTTTGGGAGGCTGACTAATTGCTGGAACTGCGCAATGCACAGTGCAATCTAGCTGTTGACTACTAGAATTGCGCAATGCACAATCTCAGCTGGTAATGGTTGTAGGCTCAATGACTATATTGCCCAATTTTCTAGGCAAGCAGTCATTGTCCCTCATAATTGCACAATGCAAGACTGGAGGACAGTCATTGGGCAGAAATGCGCATTTCCTGAGAGGAAGATAGAGCCTTCCCTCTCAGGATTGTGCAATGATGTCTTGGTGAGGCGGAGTCCAGGCCAAGGCTGCCCAAACTCGTCGACGGGAAACGGAAAACGAAAGTGAATGCGGATGCATGGCGATGTTGAGTGTAAGCATAAGTGAATGATCATGCATGCAAATGGTGAATGACAAATTTAGAAAACGGAACAACATGCATGTGAGTGAGGTGAGTCGCCAAATCAATGACTGTTCATGAAAATAGTTTCATGCATGCGACAATAGTGAGATGTTAATGAAAACTGAAGCGGTGCTTGTACAAGCTAGTAGTATCAAAATGACAGCAAGCGATCACTGAAATCAAGCAGACAACATTCATACAAAGCGAAACACAAAAAGCGCCAGAAATGCAACACAAGACATGGAAAGCAGGCATACCCCAAAACAGCTGAGTTGAAAGTGTCGACAACTTCTAGATGCGATGTGGGATGTCAGAGCTGCAAGGTTGATGTGAGGAATGAGCTCTGCAGTGTCTAGTTAATGAGTTTTTATAAAATCGAGGTTGTGACACACATGCCACAAATCTAGGGAAAGTGACACTTGGTGGGAGGTTTCTGAAATTATCATTGGATGTAACCTCCAACTTCCAAAAATAGATCCCTGAAACAAGGGATTCCTTTACATGCTACCTTGGGAGAAGCAACCCATGCATGCAAGTCTGTTTTCCTCGGTCCCAGAGGAAACCGGTCAACTCAGCTACACATGCAAGAGGTTTCTTGGCAGCTGGGAGAAAATGTGTGTTTCTAGCTAGGAGGTGGGTTGGTTGCTCAGAAGATTTGCGCAATTTCTAGGTAGAGAAACTGGCTACTGCCCAAATTTGCGCAAATTCTGGGCTAAGTAGCCCAACTGGGAAGGATTGCACAATTTTCTAGGTGAAGCTTGCTCAGCAGAATTGTGCAATTATGGGGCCAAGCAGGCTGCCAATCAGGATTGCGCAATTTCTGGAGGGAAGGCTGGTTTCCCTCCATATTTGAGCAAATTCTTGAAGGAGCTTCTCAGTTTGTTGTTGGACCAAGTCCAGATGAACAACCCATGAGGGGAATGCATCAAGGTTTGATTGACAGCCTGTCTTTCTGCAAAAAAATCACTAGAGCTTATGCACTTGATGAAGTAAGACATGTTATTGTGAAGGTTGGTAGGGGGGCTCCAAAACGAAGCTAAGGCAAAATTTTGGAGGGTGGTTATAGTTGCTACAACAGAAAGGCAGGATCAAGCAACTATAGTAGGAGTCATTGCAAGTATCGATTTGCATGTATATTTTCCTTGCTAGATTTGGCATGCATTGTATTGCATGTGGTTCTTTTGTTGTTGTGGCATGAGTTTTGCTAGGTGTAATAAAGTTTTCAGCCTAGCCTTGCCATTTCCAGATAGCCATGGTGTGATAGGGTTCTCATGTTTTGGTTGAGCTGGTTTGCCGGATGGATTTAAAGCTGAGTGGGGCGGTTCTCTGAATGATAAAGAACATGGCCTAGTGGTCCCTAAATTGGATTGTGGATCACGGTAAAGCCACTGGCCTAGTGACCCTTGAGCTAGATTGTGGGTTGCAGTAAAGCCAATATTGTGTTGCCTCGATGGGCCTAGGAATCCTTTCCAGTGAATGGCAGGATATATGGTAAATCCAAGAGGTGGTTTTCTATCTATTGGGCCTAATAATCTCGGGTTTGGGATATGCGGTAAAGCCTGAAGAGTGAGTCTCGATTTAGGGCCTAATGATCTAGGTTTAGATTACGGTTTGAGAGGCTAGGAGATAGGAAAATTCCTCACAGTGTAGGTGGATAAATCTGGTGGTATCCATGCTTTTTTGGCCTAATGATTGGGTGGAGATCACGATAAAGCCTGTTATGATGTGTTCATTGCGTTGGCCTAGTGATCCAAGATGGATTACAGTAAAGCTTGGTTTCTATTGATGAGGGTGAGGTGGTTTAGCCTCGGTATGCCCTGGTTGGTTCTTTTGGTTTGAGTCCCACATTCATGCTTGGAATATGGCATGAGGGTGAATGGCTGAAGAGAGATTTGGCTCAACCATTCTATTGTCGGGTGGAACGTGGTAGTCCCATCTCCGGTTGGTTTATTGCATTCATTAATGAGAAATTAATTCCCTTGATTTTCATGTGTAAATGTATTGATGCATATGTGGATTTTATGGTTGATATGCTTATGATATTTTTTTTTTCCTATTATGTTGGTTATGTATATGTTTTATGACAACAACTATGTATGTCTCTCGGCATGTTTTTACTTGTAAATGAATGGATAATGTATCTATGGCCTAATAGATGATAATGAAACAAACGACATGAGGGAAAAATGGTTCATAGCGATTCTCAAATAAGTATGAGATCCCTACACTTAATTATGTTGTTTATGCATATAAGTTACATGTTGATGATATGTTTGACGAAATGCCTAGCATGGCTAGTAGGGGTATGATTAAGGTCATGTCCAACTTATTGCTTTTGCATCATTATTTCCTTATTCTTTTATTGTTCCTAAGTTATCATTCCATTTTGGGCAGTGACCTAGGCTCTGGGCCTGAAAGAGTGGCTTAAATCTTGGGGTCGTTGGCATAGCACTGACAAATTTAGTCTGTGGTCGTTGGCAGGCAAGCATGTGAGAGCAACTTTGGGTTTCTAGATGCTCTCTTGCCTATATCATGGGAGAGATTAAGGCCTAAGATGTCCAGAACATCAGTGGGACCCAAGGACAATGATGTTTGAGTGGCTGACATGTCTCCTGAGAGTTTTGTTGCTGATGTGGATAGGTTGGTTGATGTGTTCAGTTGATTCCACTTCCTTAAGGTCACATAGGAGGTCGAATCTAATCATAGTCGCATCTTGTCACATGTTTACCCAGATGGTATGGTTACTTGGGTAGATGTGAGAGGAGGGTGTTACAGAGTGGCATTAAAGCATGGTTCAACCCTTAGACTATATGGGTGTTGTGCGTTGGTCATGTATGCATGTCAGTTGCATGTGTGTCTCCTACACTTGCATTCCATGTGCTTGTTACATTTGCTTGATGATTGATTATGGTTGAAGTAAGGTTGTCATGGAGAATTTGATGTTGAGTTTATGGAATGCATCATCATGAGTATATGACTGGTTGCATATGGCTATATATCGTTTACATGTTGATTTTATGTTGCCTACTTACACCCTTGTATGTTAGCCTACATTCTTGTAGGTTTGATTACATTTATCTGTCTTCTAGGTTCATTACAAGAATTGATCGCTTATGCTCGACTACATGCATCTATGCACATGTGTAGTTGATTGGGCATTGTGTATGCATGTTGATGGTTGCATGTGGTAATATGTACAATGGAGTAATGGTTGTTGTCATGCATGAGGTCATAGCATGCATCGTTGATATGGCCTTGCATTGATGATTGACCCCAGTTAGAATGATGTTTATGCGTTGAAGCACTTACTTGTTATATGTCTATATGTTGTTATGATTATGTTATACATGTATCACGTTGATTTGATGAACTTGCAGACAAGGTATTCTCCCTAAACTATACTAAGGTACGTTGATTTATTATGATTTGGTTTATCTGACATATTATGCGTTGCAGGAAAGACACCAAATTGCTAGCAAGGTGGTAGACTACATAGAATCTCCCTATGAATCAGATGGACAGTGTGGTGTGGGTCACTCTTCTGCTTTGGCTGACACATTGAGAAGCTTGAAGGAAGAGGTAAGGAGTTGTAAGGTAGATAATGACCGAATCATACAGGCACAAGGGAAACAAGCAGAGGTTAATGCTATACTCCTTTAGAGTTTGTCAAACTTGCAACAACAAGGGCCACTTCAAATCAGCCATGGACATGAGGATAGAACTAATGGGGCATATGGCAGTAGGTCTCCTACTAGACACAGTTCGGATAGATCTGACACGGCAAGAGATGGTAGGTTGTCGAATACTTCGAGTAGGAAAGGCAATGGATATAAGTACTATTCTAGTTCTCATTCTGATAGACATCATGATCATCATCACTATCATCCTTACACGAGGAATGATAAGGGATACTTACCAGATGAGTTCAAGAAAGTGAAGCCACCTACTTTTGATGGAGATGTGAAGAAGCTGGAAATTGCAGAGGCTTGGATACTTAGGATGAACAAATTCTTTGAGTTGCATGATTACACAAATAACATGAAGGCCAGAGTAGCGATCTTCAGCTTAAAAGGTAATGCAAACATTTGGTGGGAAGATGTTAAGAGGGTCAAAGACATCAAGAGAGATGACTTGAGTTGGTGGGATTTCAAGAGGATTTTTAGGAAGAAGTAATTGTCAGAGAGGTACTATGACAATAAGGCCAAATAATTATATGAGCTAAAGATGGGATCAATGACAGATGAAGAGTACACGACCAAGTTTCTAGATATATTGAGGTACGTACTGTATCTTATTGACAAGAAGGCTAAATTTCAATGATTTGTCAGTGGTCTTCCATTAGCATTTAAAGAACGGATTAAGTGTGATGAGCCTTGGTCACTTGAGGAAGTTATTGTGAAAATAAAGCATTGCTATGAACAATCAAAGCATAAGAATGAATCTCGGCAAGGATGGAAGGGAAAAGACAAAGGTAAAGGTAAATGGCAGCCTAAGAGGACAAGACCTCAACATGCAGATGAGAAAGACAATGTGGCGTCACAAAAGAGATTTAATGTAGCTAGACAGGGACATGAGACACAACAACAACATATAAGCGTTTGTACTGGTCGGTTGGAGTGTTGGACATGTGGCAAGGAACACTTTAAGAGAGATTGTCCACAGAATCAGGGTGGTAGGTCTCAGATATATAATGCGCAGGAGGCACAAGATGTTGGGGCTGTTGGGAAGAGCATTCCTCGTATCTATGCAACAGTGGACAAAAGACAAGAAGAACACCAAGAATCTATCATTGAGATGGACGATAAGCTTTGTGATCAAGTTATTTCTATTTTGATTGACCCTGGATCTAATTATACCTATGTTAGTCCTAACTTGGTGGATAAGTGTGGTTTGAGTAAAGAGTTGCATGCAGATTCTTAGTTAGTTCAGTTGGCTATAGGTACAAAGAAGTGAGTTCATCATTGGGTAAGAGCTTGTGCATTTGATTTAAATGGTGTGCCTACCACAACACATTTAAATGTATTACCGTTTGGATCATACATTATGTTGTTGGGCATGGATTGGTTGTATCTTCATAGAACCAAGGTAGTCTGTTATGACAAATCCATTGAGTGTGTTGATGGCAATGGAGAACCAAGAGTCTTGTAGGGTAAGAAGAAACCCACATCAGTTAGGATGGTGATAGATATGTGGTGGGCTCCAGTATTGCAGCAATAATGCTGCAACTCCTGGGAATCCCTTCTTTACTTTTATCAACCTGGTAGTTCGTAACAAACTTGGAGGCAACGGTGTTGTATGCACAAGTACTATCTCTTACCACAACTGTCACTTGGTCAGCTGGCACAAGTCTGCTAGGAGCTTAAGCCAACTTCTATGAGCTCTTAGAAGAAGCTTTTTAGTTGATGGATGAAAGCTAACTCGAAGGAAGCTAATCTATTTGCAAAAAGAGATTGAAAAACTGAAGGAAAGCGCAAACCCTAATTCTACCAGCTAGTCCTACTGACGCAAAGAAGAGAATGCAAACTACTAAAAGATATGCCATTACTTCTATGAAGGTAAAATACATGTGTCTAGACTACCTCTATCTGAAGAAAACATCTTTTTGTATTTTTTATTAAGTCGTCAATTTCATCATGCATATGCTTTCACTGTTCTTGACTGTGCAGGGGTTGATCAATGAGGAGAAATGCTTGGAAGAGGTCGGGAAGGTGCAGAGAGGGTCTAAGGAGTCCCTAACACCCTTCCAGAGAGTTTCACAAAGTTTGGCTACCAAGAAACCTCATTTGTGAGCTTCTACAGGAAGTCTGCAGGGGTTCTACAGGATGTTCAGGAATTTCTACAGGATGTTTAGAAATTTCTACAGGATGTTTAAAAATGGGAGTTTGGAGGACGGGTGAGTGAGGGAAGATGCAGGAATGGATATGGAGGTAGGATAGGGGTCTGAAGTGGCCCAGGGACTAGTGGATGGAGTGGTGAGGAGGTGTAGATGGCTGAATTGGCTCAAAGAAGGCTGAAACAATGATTGCAAAAAAAAGGTAGAGTTACGTGGGCAGGAGGACAAATGTGAGACGAGGAACCTAGTTAGGAGATGGAACAGATGGCTCTGATGAAGCTTAGGTGGATGAAAGAGTGGTAGAGATGCTCTGCACTGTGTACTTTCAACTGAACCAATAAATACTTGCAAGTAATCAAAGTCCTAGCTAATCTAATCTAGCTAACAATAAAGTGGATGAACAACAGCTTTATTTAAAAGAGAACCATATATATCAACTATGCAATGAGACATTTCAGAGATCTGAACACATAACCAACTTTTGCAAATGAAAACAACACACTAATGATTGCATGGCACAACAAACTAGTGTTTTTGTTTGGGACAACACAGTTACTTCAATTCCAGCCCCTGATCCAATGAGGAAGAGGTGAAACCAAAAGTGTTTATGGGCCCTTTTCTGGAGCTTTTTTCCCTGTTATTATCCTACCAATCTATTCTAAACATCTGAAGCATTTCTATTCATAAACAGTGACCTAGTTAATCAACACAACTTAATTTGCCTAACAGAAATACGTTTGCAAATGCATGAAAGGGAAAACAACGATGCATAAAGGAAAGATAACAGTACATAAAGGAGGCCCTAGGCTCTCAGGTTGGGCCCAACTCTAAGAGCTACGGCTCCTATAGAGAACTCATAGTTGACATAAAATAGGACTGCTTATCATTATCAGAAAATAGTCATCAGTCACAAGTTATGCGAAAATGGCTACAAGAAAATGAGCTAAAGGTGACAGCACTGTAGTGCAAAAAATGCAATGGTTTTCCAAAAGCCCCTTACGAAGGCTGAGGCCTTATCATTTATACATCACGAGGGCCCTAGCAGGCCTCCTAAATCTAGGGGACTCAACTGCCCAAACTGTTAGTATACAGTCCCTTTTCCAAAATCTGCTTGGCTGCCTTCAAGATCCGTTTTTGGTGGCCTGTGAGCTCGGAGTTGGGGGTGGAGATCTCGAGGAAGGGCTATTTAATGTCATAGACAACCCCCCTACGAATCCTCACCTCAAGCTTGGTTTTCATCTAGCCCATGATTGCTCTGTTTTGCTCCAACATGTGTCAAAAAACCTGAAATAAGCACGTGTTAGCCACCTAGGAAGAGTGACCACCCTTATTCGTACAAATGACATAAACATACTAAAAAATAATGCATAATCTACGAAAAATGGAGGATTGAACAAAGACTGAACAAGGATAATTAGGAAGAATGAGCCCAATAAGTTACCCAATTTGGGGCTCATCATCACCCACCTGCTAAATGGGTTGCTCATCCTCTGAGCAACTAGTCCAGCTCCCCGTCCTTAATTGCTTTGATCGCCTCCCTCACATCCCAGGCTCTTGAAGTAGTATCCACTGTTTATGCTCTTCTTCTTCAGTGCCTCCTTCTAACAACCCCAAAAGCAAAGGTGGACTTAACTTGAGGCCTATCCAACTGGCCTGAAGATTCTGCATAGACTTTTGTAGAGAGGCACTCGTGCCAAGGCCTCCCTCATTCTAGTTGGAGTGTGGTATTCCCTGATTTTGAGGCTGTGGGACAATGTGTTCCACCTACGGGTGCAAGCATGAACACAGTTGTCCCCCAATAGTCGCTCCATATCCTCAAAGTGTGCTATGGCCTGAGCCTTCCGATCCATGTACTCTAACAGGGCCTGAGAGTTGGTTGCTAGGTGCTGGTGGGTGAATATCAATGCTGTGGGGTCCCCTGGCTCTGCTCTAATCAACAGTGGTTCCTGTATTTCTCGGTCCATGAAATTTTTGACCTCTTCCGCTCTCTTTTCTTCGTGGTTTAGCCATGAGGTCATTGCCATCAGCTGCATGTCCCCTACTGCTGTGTTGGGGTCCCACGAGGTTATGTTTGGAAGGGCCAAATTATGAAGGTAGAACTCTGATAGCTTGGCCTTGTCTTCTGAAGAAATGTTGTTACATAAATCCATGAACTGTTGGGGGTTTTGGATTTGGGTGATACCCCTCTATGCCAACGTGTTGATTTGGAATTGCAGCCACTGATCCCTGAGGTATAGGCTATAGGATTTGGTCGGCTGCCTATATTGTAGAGCTTCCATTGCCCAACTAGCCATGCAGGCCAGTTGTGCCTCATTTTCTTGTATCTGTTGTTTTAGAGATTGTATCTCTAGGCCTGCTTGCAATTCCCTTTCCTGTAGTTGCCGGTTTAGTTCCTCAAGATCAGCTTGCATTCCTTCTTTTCCCTAAGCCTCTTCTATGGTGTCCTTGGCTGTTGTAGCCTCTTCTTTCCTCTGTCCTTGTAGGTGTAGCTGCTGTCTAAGCAGCTCATTCTCTTCTCGTAGCTTGGCCTGTTGGGAGCTCCCCACATGTCGTACCTTTGCCAATTCTCTTTGGGCTTCCTTGAGCCTTTTCCTCCAGAGGGCCTATATTTGCCACCCCCTTGGATTTAGCGATCTTCATCCAAGTGTGGGTCCGTACTCTTTCTTCCTCTAGTGCTAGGAAAAGTGGCACTATGAATTTTTGAGGAACGATTTTCTCGACCTCTAAGAAGTTATAATAAGAGCCCAAGCTGGGCTGGGGGCTTGGTTCCATAATGGTATTGGCCTCCTGTTCCTCCTGTGATGACTTGGCTGCTCTTTCCTCCTTCTGTTCAGTCTCTTTCAACCTAGCCAAAGTTTCCTGTAGAGCAGCCTCGACATCCTGTAGAGAGGCCTCCGAGTTCAATTTCTCCACCCTTTCTTTCCATGTGGATGTCTTCGGGCTTCCCCGCTCATAAGTGATGGATGCCTTGGAGGGGGACCTCTCCTTTGGTGTGGTTGGGGTGTCTACAATTGTGATTGGCTCTTTTGACGGAGGTTGGGGTCTACCAGTCTTAATCGTCACACTCCTTCTTGCCTTAAAATATAGGGGAGGCTCCCTCTTTCAATTTTCCTTCTGCTTGGGAGATGTGCTTAGGGTGGCCAGCACAGCTGCTGCCTCCCTAGCTAGAATCTCGGGCGATTTCTCCTTCTACTGCCCTTTCCCTAGACTTGCTGTAGAAAGTCCTATAGTGGCCGTTTTCTGGCTTCCTGTAGAAGAAATTTCTGGACTTCCTGTAGATATGGCCTTCTGGCTTCCTGTAGAACCAGTTGGCACTGTTTTGGCCTGCTTGGCTGGGGGTTCTTTTTCTTTTAGCTTGGTTGTGGCTGCCTTAGGCATGCCTTCACTTGCTTGGACTTTTTCGGTCCTTTCTGGCCTGCTTTGCAACCTTTTCTTGCTGGGTGTTTGTGTCATTTTACCACCCACTGTTTTGGCCTCAGCAACTTGGCCTTTCTCTCGTGTCTCTTTCTGTCCTTGCTTTGGTGGTTTTCCCTGGGTTTCCTGACCCTTAGCTTTCTTTTCTGCCTCAGTGTGCTCCTTCTCCTTGCTGCTGGAGGAAGTGAGCTCCTCGACCAAAATTCGGATGTCATCATCCTTAGACATATTTCGAAAAATTTCCCAGGAGAGAGGGACAGTGTAGGTATGGAGTGCATCTTCCACGAGGAGCTTGATAAGCCCATGATGGGCCAGCTGGTCTGGTGTTCCCTCCCTCAGCTTTGTGGCACACTCAATCAAGGATTGCAGGAGGAAGTAGGGGATGCTCAATTTTTGTTCTGAGGGCAAATCCATTTGGTGCCTGAGTTTAGTTAGCAAACGGAAATGATAACCATATACGATGCTGAACCGCTCCTCACAGGTAATATATTTCATAATTTGGAGGCTGACTTCGCTCCAAAATGGCTGTAGGCTGGTTCTCCGGCCCCATTCTTATCCTCTGAAAACTGTTCCTCTGGCAAGAAGAACTCCTTTTTAGCCTTTTGGCCCAATTTCCTCTCCTCTTTATCCCAAGGTACCCCCATCGGTAGATCAGTGACTCTGTTAATGAGCTGTGGGGTGAGTCTTAGGGTCAATCCTTTGAAGTTGACAGTGGCTAGTGTCTTTGATTTCGGCTTCAGGGACCTTAGGAATTCCTCTGTGATTTCATCATCGTGACCTTGAATTTTGTCACAGAATGTCATCCAGTGTGCACAGGAAAATAAGTCTACCACCTCAGGAGTTTCTCGTAGTTTCTTGGAGTCCGAGGGTTCCTTTATGATAAACCCTCCTGGCATGGTGAAAAATACTCTATTTTTGCTTGCGCTTTGAGCAGAAAGGGAATTCGATGTGTGTTTCCTTCTCAGAATGTTGAAAATGGTATTTGCAGGCCACTTCGTATCAATTCCTCGGTTTTGAAACTTGATTGCCCGTGTACAGAAGGAAGACTCGGGTTTTCTCTAAACAGAGTGCAGAGCTATGTTTCCAACATACACATAATCACGTAAAATTCACAGGTTTTTTTTTCACCGGTTAGCCTTGACAGTGTCTCAACTTCTCTACAGGAGGAATTTAACTCAGGACTTGTGGATAAAATCTTGGATGCAAACCAATGAAGACAATTTCATGCAACCATAAGTAAACTGCTTTTGGATTCACAGCCAGACTTGCTTTTAAATTATTTCTACCCCAACACGTCGAATTCACCACCTTTTGAACTATTTTGCATGGGAATGGTGTGTTCGGGCCTACCTCTCTAAGAATTGCCACCCTCGACGTGAACATTCCAAGCTTCTTCGTAACGTCGGGTTTCCTGTAGCGCACCTTCCTGTAGAAAGCTTTTCCGGCTTCTAGAGGATGTCACGGTGGTTCTGGATGAGTATGAGCTACGGAAGGACGTTGGAATAGATCGGGAAGCTCGGGCTAACAACTTGTTGAGGAGGAGGACGCGTACTGGGCTGCAAAAACGGTTGCAAGTGCGAATGACAGCAGTTTACCGTGAGTTATTCAACCGGCCAATTTGAATTGCTGCGGAATTCATGGCGCGGGGGTGAGCTGTCCAGGTCGATTCGTTGGCCGACGTCACAGGCATCATTCCTCGGTGTGTCTCTGACTGCCGAATCCTTCCTTCTGCATTCACCGCCACCATTTTTGTCACACTGTCGATTCTCCCCAACTGGACACTTCCCACGTGTCAACTACCCGTCTTTTTGGCATAACCAAGCTCATTCGAATCCTACGAGGCCATTCGACTGGTTGTGGGTGGCCAGTTGACTAGCCACCAAACTTGTTCAACCCGCCCATTTCACAGTCATGGAAATTTTAGAGTATAGTTCATGCAATTCGACGAATAAGGTTAGGCACTTACCTGTGCGGCCGTGGATGTGTTTTGCAGGCTTCGGAACGTGGAATGCTGGATTTGCTTGTTGTTGCTTCGTGCACGGGTGCTGGAGCTCTTCTTTCATTGGCTGATGCTAGATGTAAGACCTCGAGACCCAACCCTCTGGTGGTGAATGTTGCATGCACCAGCTTCGATTGATGTGAGCTGCTGGTGTCTCCATGGTATGTGCTCCAGCCGGATCAGCTGCTACAGGATTCCTGTAGGACATCCTGTAGCCGTTTCTCCTCTTGGGGTGCATGCTTAAACAAACACAATTGCATTCACGGATGAAGGGTCCCGGTGGAGCCTTGACAGGTAAAGTGTGCGAGCCTCTGCATGCTTTATTTTTCACTTGAAAAAACACATGTTGATCTGAGAAAACATGATTCTTGTATGACTGTGCAGGTATATTCAACCAGATGGTGGCAATGGCGGTGGAAGGAGATGAAACAAGTGGAGGATGGAAGAAAAGGGTGGTTGCATGCCTCATCAACAGAATTCAAGCTTCAAATCCCTCTCCATAATCGATTTTGGCCTTCCCAAAGGCTCTATAGGATGTTTCCTGTAGAAATGCAGAACTTTCTATAGAAAGTCCTGTAGCTTCCTGTAGAAGGTTGAACCACGACCAAATTGTGCTCGAATCCTGAAAAAAAATGAGAGTCCATGGAGGGAGTGTATGTGAGGATGCCTGGTAACTTGGTGGGGACCCCTGTCCTTCCGTTGGGAGGCCTCCTTTCTGCATTGCATTCCTGCAACCTGCAACAATTTCCAGGGATCAAACTTGCTTTTTTCTTTGTTTCTTCCTTCTTCTTCTTCTTCTTCTTCTTCTTTTTTTAAGAGAGACAGCAGGGGCACCTCAATGAGGTTTTCACCCCTACTATCTGCCTTGGGCGCCCCAGAGAGGTTTTCACCCAAGGGTCTTTTTATTCAAATTCTTTATTTTCAGAGAGACAGCAGGGGCGCCTCAAGGAGGTTTTCACCCAAGGAACTTTTTTATTGTTTTTTTTTGTTTTTGTTTTTGTTTTTGTTTTTTTGTTTTGTTTTGTTTTTTGCTTTGTTTTGTTTTGTTTTGTTGTTGTTGTTCTTTTGTTTTTTGTTTTTTGGTTTTTGGTTTTTGTTTTTGTTTTTTTGTTTGTTTGTTTGTTTGTTTGTTTGTTTGTTTGTTTGTTTGTTTTTTTTTTTTTTTTTTTAATGATATGATGATGCTCAGGGGTGGCCAAAACAAAGGCGAACCCTTCTCTATTACCAGCACTAGTTTTTCCATTGTTCGATGAACTCCTGCCTCGAAAGAGGTTTCTGTAGATCTTTATCGATGCATTGACGAGCATGGGGATGGCTTCTTCATCAATGGTCCGGATAAGGACGGAACCATTGTCATTGCACTTCTCCACTGCATATGGTCCTAGCCATCTTGTCCTCAGCTTCCCTTTGAAATCCTTATGTCTGGAATCATACAACAACGCCCAATCTCTCGGCTGGAATTTTTTGTCATTAAGGTGCCGGTCATGCCATATCTTCCTCTGAAGTTGAACCACTTCTGAGTGGAGGAGGGCCTGCATTCGGTGTTCATCTAACCCATTCAGCCGCAATAACCTTTCACGTTGAGCATGGCTGAGATCTAGGTCTAGCTAAGCTGCCATCCTCAATGTGTTGTACTCGAACTCGATTGATAGCAAAACTCTTTTCCCGTAGACCAGCTCATAAGGTGTGAAACTGGTTGTGGTCTTCCAAGTGGTGTTGTAGGCCCAAGTGGCCTCAACCAGGCAATCTGCCCAATCCTTTCTGCTACTGCTCACCACCTTAGTCAAAATCCCTTATAATGCTCTATCAGTGACTTCCACCTGCCCATTTGCTTGAGGATGATATGGGGTGGAAGTCCTATGCTTGATCTTGTGATGAGCGAGCAAGTCTTCAATTAAGTTGGAGGTGAACTGGCTTCCTTGATCAGTGACTAACTCTCTTGGGTAGCCAAATTTGTAGAAGATGTTTTCTCTTAAAAACTCAGCCACCTTTTCTTCTGTCACTGCTTTGATTGCCTTGGTTTCTGCCCACTTTGTCAGGTAGTCTATGCACACAATGATGTAAGACCTTTGCCTCGAAGGAGGGTTGATAGGACCCACAAAATCCATCCCCACTTCTCAAATGGCTCAAGGGTCACTTGAAGTTGGAGAGGCATTTCATCCTTTGGAGTCGGTTTCCCCATCCTCTGGCATCGGTCACATTGGCTAATGTATCTTCTGACATCTTGATGAAGAGTGGGCCAATAGTAGCCTGCCTGTAGAATTTTAAAGGCAGTCCTCTTTGCTGCAAAATGGCCTCCACAGGGTCCATCGTGACAGGTTAGGAGGATGTCAAAGACTTCCTCCTCCCTAACACAACGCCTTAAGATCTGATCGGGGCCAAGTTTGAACAGGTTGCCCCCAATCCAAGTGAATGAGGCACTCTTCCTCACGATTCTGCTCTTCTCCTTTGAGGATAGATGCGGAGGAAACTGTGCTGAGACCAAGTAGTTTGCTATATCAACAAACCACGGAGAGAGTACTGAGATAGCAAACAGATGTTCATCTGGCATCTGGTCATCCACTGTCCCTTCTTCACCTGCAGGCAAATCTAATCTAGACAAGAAGTCAGCAACAACATTTTCTTTGCCTGGTTTGTCAACGATAGTCAAATCAAACTGCTGCAACAAAAGTAACCATCTAATAATACGAGCATTCACATCAGGCTTATTCATTAAATATCTAATTGCAGCATGATCAGTGTATACAAATGTTTTATAGCCAGTGATGTAGTGTCGGAACTTGTTCAGGGAATGGACCATGGCCAAGAACTCCTTCTCAGTTATAGTATAGTTCATTTCTGCCTTGGATAAGTTTTTGCTGACAAAGTATATGGCATATGGAAGTTTTTCCTCAACCTATCCTAAGGCTGCCCCTATGTGTTTATTCGAGGCATCAGTGTGGATGTGGAAGGGTAGGGCCCAGTTTGGGCCTCTCAAAATTGGAGCGGACACTAACTTATCCTTCAACTCATTCAGAGCCCTTGACAGTTGTCAGTGCATTTAAACTCAACATCTTTTCCTAAGAGGCCAAACAATGGCGAGGCTAGCTTACTGAAATCTTTAATGAATCTTCTATAATATCCCGCTAATCCTAGGAAACTCCGAACATCTCTTACCTTCTGAGGAGGTGGAACCTTTTTTATGATAGCAATTTTATTAGGATCCACCTGTAATCCTTGGCGAGAAATGGTATGACCTAACACGGTCCCTTAAGTCATCAGGAATTCACATTTTTCAGGGCTGAGGGACAGGTTCATCTCAATGCACTTGCTTAAAACTTTTCCCAGGTTGGACAAGGCTTCTTGGAAGCTAGACCCGTAAGGAGTAAAGTCATCCATATAGATTTCCACCGAGTCATGAACCAGCTCGGCGAAGATGCTCAGTACAGCTCTCTGGAAAGTGGCAGGGGCATTGCATAGCCCAAATGGAAGGACTCGGTAGGCAAAGGTACCCCATGGACAAGTGAAGGTGGTCTTATCTTGGTCCTCCGGGCTGATTTGGATCTGATTATACCTGCTGAACCCATCTAGGAAAGAGAAAAACTTCTTTCCTGCGAGTCCATCCAACACTTGATATATGAAAGGCAAAGGGAAGTGGTATTTCTTGGTGGCTTTGTTCAGTTCTTTGTATTCTACACAGATTCTCCACTTCCCATTTTTCTTGGGTACCAACACCAGAGGGGAAACCCATTCGCTGTCCGAGATGGGGTAGATGAATCCTGCATCTAACAGTTTTTGCACTTCTTCTTTAACAATGTCGTTAAGGGCTGGATTCATTCTCCTCTGAGGTTGCTTGACTGGTTTACAATCCTCTTTAATGTAAATATGATGGGTAGAGACCGAAGGATGGATTCCTTTCATTTCCTTGTAGCTCCAGGCAAAAGCCTCCAAATGGCGGTTCAAGAGGCTACATAGCTCCTTTTCCTGAGAGGGAGAGAGAGACGAGCTGATCTTTAAATTTCTTTCGGGGCCAAACTCCACATTCTTAACTCTGGGAGAGGTCGGATCAGTCACACATAGGTCCCTAAAGCACTGGCTTGGGTATCTTCCACCAACTCTTCTAAGGATAGTGCACCGGGGGGAAGATTTTGGATTAATTTCTCAATCAAATCATCCCCGGTTTGAGGATCTCCCCTGTGGCCTCCACTGTGCATAATGGTGAAAAGTAGACCTCATCCTCATCTCCTTCTTCCAACCAGAGGGGTAAGTCATGTTCTAGCAGAGGTTGGGCAGGAGGGCATAGGACCAGCTGTTTAGACATAGGCCCATTTTTTATGTTCATGCTTCCTGCTCGACAGCTGATGTAAGCATCCGCAGTAACTAGCCAAGGCCTTCCCAAAATGAGGGGATATCCAGTGAGATTTGCCTTTGGCTGAAGAACCAAGAAGTCCGCAGGGTACTCCTAGGAGTCAACAGAGACCAAGACATCTTCCACAATCCCTTCGAGAGTCACGGTGGAGCGGTCTGCCAATTGCAGTATTGTCGAGGTCTTCCTTAAAGAATTCCGAAGGTTGAGCTTATGCATGGTGTCCCTGGTCATCACATTAATGACGACCCCTAGATCAATCAAGGTGTGGGGTATGATGGTGCCATTGGTGTGAACTTCAACTACAGGACTCCCAGGGTCCAAATACTTTGGACAGATTACTTGCCCCAACATAAGATCGGACAGTTGTCCTATGACATTGATAGTTGAGGCATCTCTCTTTCGCCTACCTGGGTGCCTGAAACACTTCTCCTTAATCAAATCTGTTGTATATCGGTACATCTTTTATGGCCTGGAGAAGAGGTATTTTCACACACAACTGCTTGAATTCTCCCAGAAGCTCAGTTTCTTTTGGGTTGGGTTGTGTGGCTACTGTGAGTCGCTCAGGAAAGGGTGGAATGGCTTGGGGTTCACTTTCCTGTTTCTCTTCCTCCTCCTCTAGGGG
>APFE030247043.1:15621-100371 GCA_000404065.3 Pinus taeda | reverse complement strand
AGTATTGACTATTGTAATGTTACATGTTCTCAATCATTAATATACAGATAGTGTGGGGTTTTTAGTTGTAATCTTTCCTCGGGTTACATACTATGTTAATGTGTGCATGCTCTTGATGTTTTATTGTTATTGATGTTGCTATATTGATGATCAACGTAGAGGAGCTTATGTATTGTGTATGTATTCCGCAATAGTACATGATCGGGATAATCTCCATTGAATATGTGTTTATTATTCAAAATTTCTACAGGAAAATGATATCTTCAAGATTGCGTTTAGGATCAGGTATGGGCATTATGAGTTTGTCGTTGTTCCATTTGGATTAACTAATGCTCTAGCTATATTTATGTGTTTGATGAATAGTGTGTTGCGTCGATATTTGGATAAGTTTGTTATTGTGTTCATTGATGATATACTGGTATATTATAAAAATGAGGAAGAGCATGTCGAGCATTTAGCAGCAGAGTTGAGGTTATTAAGGGAGCATCAACTGTATGCTAAGCTCAACAAGTGTAGTTTCTTTCAGAGTGAGGTACATTACATGGGGCATGTTGTGTCCAAGGAAGGAATTGCAGTAGATCCAGAAAAGATAAGAGCCATCATGGAATGTGTAGCTCCTAAGAATGTGGATGAGGTGAGACATTTCATGGGTTTGGCAGGAAATTATAGGAGGTTCATCAGGAACTTCTTGCATATTGCTTATCCTATCACGTCATTGCAGAGGAAAGGTAAGAAGTTCAAATGGAAAGAGGAGTGTGAGACTAGCTTTAGTCAACTTAAGCAGTTGTTGACACATGCACCAGTGCTACAGATTGCATATCGAGACAAAGAGTTTGTAGTATGCACAGGTGCTTGCAAGAGAGGATTTGGTGGAGTCCTTATGCAAGATGGACATGTGGTATGCTATGAGTCGTGAAACTAAACGAGCACAAGCAGAACTACCCGACACATGATCTTGAGTTAGCAACAATCATCCATGCATTGAAGATGTGATGACGTTATCTTCTTGGCAGGAGGTTTGTACTCATGAGTGATCATATTGGGTTGAGAATTTTTTTTGACCATCCGAAACTAATCTCTAGGCAAGCTAGATGGTTGGCCATGATCAATAAGTTTGATTTCGAGATCAGGTACATCAAGGGTAAAGAGAACAGGGTGGTAGATGCTATCAACAGGCAGATACAAGTAAATCACTTGGCAGCTATGAGCTCATATGGGACAAATCCATAGGATAAGACCTTGCAGGCAGGTCAACAAGATGTCAGGTATATGGAGATTGTGCACAGGTTGCAGCAGGGTACTGGTACAAGTACATGTGGTAGTACATGTATAGCTACATGTGCATGTACATGTACAATTACTGGTACAGGTACATGTGGTAGTATAGGTTCATGCACAGGTATAGGTGCAGGTGCACAGGATATGGATTATTGTCATATAGCGGATGGATTGATCAGATTCAGAGACAAGATATATGTGTTGGATAAAAGTGAGCTCAAGAAGGTGATCTTGAGGGAGTTTCATGCGAAACCTTATTCGGGTCACCCAGGTTATTAGAAGACATTGACTGCAGTGAAGAGATATTATTATTGGCTAAATTCTGAGAAGCATGTAGCAGAATTTGTGCCTAGGTGTTTTGACTGTCAGCCGTGTGAAGGCAGAGTGTAAGCATCCAGGTGGAGTGCTACAACCAATAGCGATTCCAGAGTAGAAATGGGGGGTCATTTCCATGGACTTCATTATAGGGTTGTTGAAGATAGTGAGGCAACATGATTCCATCATGGTTGTTGTGGACAGGTTGATGAAGGTTGCACACTTCATTCCAATGATGTCAACATTCTCAGCTAGCGATGTGGCACAGGTGTTCATCAGAGATGTGGTCAGATTGCATGGTGTCTCGATGAAGATTGTGTCAGACAGGGATGTGAAGTTCACTTCCAAGTTTTGGAAGGAGTTATCTGTAAGTTTGGGTACAGAGTTGGCATTCAGTACAACTTATCATCCACAGACAGATGGACAGACCGAGGGGGTCAATATGATATTGGAGGACATGTTGAGGATGTATGTGATGCATCAACAACAAAAGTGGGGAGAGTATCTCCCCATGGTAGAGTTCGCAAACACCAACGATTATCAAGATCATTCAGGATGAGTCATTTTTAGGCATTGTATGGGTGGAATTGCAATACTCCCATCAGTTGGAGTGATCCGATTAACAGGGTGTTGATTGGACCAGAGATGTCGGAAGACATGGAACATAAAATGCAGGTTATAAAGAAAAATCTAAAGGTAGCAGATGATAGGCAGAAGAGCTATGCAGATCGAAACAGGTTGATCAAGGATTTCTAGGTTGGGGAACACATGTACTTGCGCATCAAACTGAGGAAGAGCTCCTTGTTGATTGGATCATGTACCAAGTTGGCACCGCGGTTTTGTGGACCCTTCAATATCATTGAGAAGATTACGTGAGTAGCCTATCAACTTGCACTGCCTCCGATAGTGAAATTTCATGATGTTTTCCATGTATCATTTCTTAAGAAGTATGTTAAGGATGTTGATCATGTGATTGACTAGTCTGTATTACAGGTGGAACCAGATGGAGAATGCCAGCCAAAGCCTTTGTGTATATTGCAGGAAAAGGTGCTCATGTTCTGGAACCAAGCAATTGAGCAAGTTAAAGTGCAGTGGAAACACTTTGGGCTCGATGAATCTACATGGGAGATGGCAGATCAGATGCGAGCTACGTATCCTTCCTTGTTTACCGGTTGAGGCAAAGAAATTTTGACTTGGTGTTTGGCGTGATTTTAGTATATGCTTTGTATATGTTATGATATATGTTTTGGTGATGTTGCTATATATACATATGTATATGGATGTAAATACTGCCATGAGCTATGTTATAAAGCTTTAATAAGCAGTATGGGTTTCATGTCATTATGATGTCATGTTATTATGATGTCACGTTATTATGTTGTTATGTTGGTTTATTTTCAATAGGATGATCATTGTAAATACCACATAGAGCTATGTTATAAATCTCCATGGGAAAAATGTTTTCTTTTCAGTGGTTTTGTTGAGATCTTGGTGTGGACTAACACCGAGGACGATGTTCTCTAAGGGGGAGGGTTCTATAACAACGTTGGCCATGTAATAAAAGTTAATAAAGGCAAAAATAATAACCACGGTTGATGGGACACTTATTCCAATCCGAATGTTGGGCAAGACATCCTAGGGGATGTTCATTTGGTTGTTTATGGCTAAGGAGATTGGCAAAGGCAATGGATAAGGCTTTGGAAAGGCAAAATGGATTTTTTGGCACATTTATTTATAAAAATAGTGGAAATTAGGAGAAAAGGGAGGTGAAACATCATAGGTTGCATGTGAGGAGGAAATTGAAGGAAAATAATGGAAAATTAAGAAAATAGAGGTCTCATTCATTAAAAGGCTTATGAGGATAATTTGGTAACCTTTTTCCATTTGAGTTTTGGAGCTCTCTCTCGCTCTCTCTCCCTCTTGAACAAAGTTTTCTTGGAGCATTTTGGCATTGGAGCAAGAAAGGAAAAGAAGGAAATAGGAAGCAAAGATCAAGCAGGGAAAGGCAGGATCAAGCAACTACAGCAGGATTCGTTGCAGGTATCGATTTGCATGTGTATTTTCCTTGCTATATTTGCCATGCATGGTATTGCATGTGGTTCTTTTGTTATTGTGGCATGGGTTTTGCGAGGTGTAACAATGTTTTCATCCTAGCCTTGCCATTTCTGGATAGCCTTGGTGTGATGGGGTTCTCATGTTTTGGTTGTGCTGGGTTGTCATATGGATTTGAAGCTAAGTGGGGTGGATCTCTTAATGATAAAGCACATGGCCTAGTGGTCCCTGAAACAAACTATGGATCACGGTAAAGCCATTGGCCTAGTGACCCCTGAGCCAGACTATGGGTTGCGGTAAAGCCAAGATTGTGTTGCCTTGGTGGGCTTAGGAATCCTTGTTGGGGAATGGCAGGATATACGGTAAAGCCAAGAGGTGGTTTGCTCTTCGTTGGGCCTAGTAATCCCAGGTTTGGAATATGCAGTAAAGCATCGAGAGTGGGTATCTGTTTAGGGCCTAGTGATCTGGGTTTGGATTGTGGTAAAGCTTGAGAGACTAGGAGATAAAAAAATTCCTCACGGTGTAGGTGGAGAAATCTAGTTGCATCCATGCTTGTTGGGCCTAGTGATCAGGTGGAGATCATGGTAAATCCTGTTATGATGTGTTCATTGTGTTAGCCTAGTGATCCAGGATGGATTACGGTAAAGCCTAGTTTTTATTGATGAGGGTTAGGTGGTTTAGCCTTGGTATGCCCTGGTTAGTTCTTTGGTTCGAGCCCCACATTCATGCTTGGAATATGGAATAGGGGTGAATGGATGTAAAGAGATTTGGCTCAGCCATTCTATGGTTGGGTGGAACGTGGTAGTCCCATCTTCGGTTGGTCTATTGCATTCATTAATGATAAATTCATTCCCTTGATTTTCATGTGTTAATGAATTGACGCATATGTGGATTTTATGGCTGATATGCTTATGTTATTTTTGTTCCTATTATGTTGGTTATATGTATGTTTTATGACAACAACTATGTATGCCTCTCAACATGTTTTTACTTGTAAATGAATGGATAATGTATCTATGGCCTAATAGATGATAATGCAACAAATGACATGAGGGAACAATGGATCATAGTGATTCTCAGATAATTATGAGATCCCTACACTTAATTATGTTGTTTACACCTATAGGTTACATGTTGATGATTTGTTTGATGAAATTATTGGCATGGCTAGTAGGGGTCTGATTAAGGTCTTGTTCAACGTATTGCTTTTGCATCATTGTTTCCCTATTCTTTTACTATTCCTATGTTATCATTCCATTCTGGGCAGTGAACTGGGCTTAAAAAAGTGGCTCAAATCTAGGGGTCCCTGGCATAACACTGACAAATTTAGTCTGTGGTCATTGGTAGGCAAGCCTGTGAGAGAGAATTTAGGTTTCTAGATGCTCTCTTGCATATAACATGAGAGAAGCTGAGGCCTAAGAGGTATAGAACATGAGCGGGACCCAGGGACAGGATTTTTGAGTGGTTGACATGTCTCCTGAGGGTTATTTTGCTGATGTGGATAGGTTGGTTGATGTGTTCCATTGGTTTCACTTCCTTAAGGTCACATAGGAGGTCAAACCCAATCATAGTATCTCCTCGTCGCATGTTTACCCGATTGGCCTGGTTACTTGGGTAGATGTGGGAGGAGGGTGTTATAATTATGGAATACATTTTCACCTCTACTATAAACCACTCTAAATACCCTAAAACTATATGAAAATCTCAAATTCTAGATCATATTTTTCACAGTAGAATATGCACAGGGCAAGGTAGGTTAAATTCACAATTTGAAATGTTTTACCCAACTTTATAAATCTTTTACATAGTTGAATGAGATTTAGAATTATATTTATAAAGGCTTAGAATTTTCTAGCTAATGTGCAGTAGTCTACAGATGGGAGCCACCTTTAATCAATGATTGATATTTCACATCAGGTGTAAGAAGGGAGGTTAATGACACTCCTCTGACTCGATGGAATCCAACCATAGGTCAAAACTTTTAATAAATGGCTCACATTTAAAATCAAGTGGATAGTGCTAGGTGAGTTAACTACTCTCCTCTGCCTCGATGAACATCACATGTTTGATGTTGGGCGTCACGTAATTTTTTAATATGAGCCTTTGTATAATAGATATGGTTTGATAAGCTTTGTAAACCTTAAGCCATCTGTTTCCATATGTTTCAAGTATTTTTAATAAACATTTATTAATAAATCCTTCCAAAAAATATTTTTAAAATCTTCTTTGGTTGATGATATTTGGTGCATTCCAATAAGAGAATGAGAGGTTGTTGAGTTTTAATAGTAATGTTTTTTTATTATTCATATAATTTTTGGGATTTATGTCTTCTAAAATAATGAAAATTTGAATAAATGATTTATGGACTTTATGTTGCACCTAAGACTTAGATATCCTAATGTAAAGATGAAGGTTACAATTTGGAAAGTAATTCGGGATAAGATTAATGGTAAAATCACATGAAGTAAGAACTGGGATTTACTCTTCACAAAATCCTAATTTTCAATATTCATTGTGAATATACATACATTCTTTAAGAAATTCAACTCTCCTAAATATATTGACATTGAAGGATTTACGTAAGGAATAATTAATTTTCATAATTAATTTCCCTTTTTGTGGACATTATTTGCCCATTTTTAGGAGTTCTTAGTTTTCAAAAAATGTTAATCATATTTTAGTGATATGCATTAGTTAACATTTAATTATTATATTTTATATGTGATAACTAAAATTTAAACCATAATAAAATAATAAAACAATACATATGCATATCTAGGGATGTGACATTTCTTACCATCTACCACAAAGTGGTAGAGGTTCACATCTGCTTCATTTTTGGTGAAGCCCAATCCACTTGGATAGTTTTCGATTCGAGTATACCATGCTCGAGGCTTCTATTTGAGACCATACAATGCTTTCCTGAGTCTGAAGACATGTGACTCCCAATCATATGTCTCAAATCCTTCTAGCTTCTCTATGTAAATTTCCTCCTCAACAACACGTTGAGAAAGGCGGTCTTTACATCCATCTCGTGGATTTTCCACCCCATCTACGCAGTTAATGCTATAATGGATATGATTGAGGAATATCTTGAAACTGGTGCAAAAGTTTGCTCATAGTCCACTCCCTCTACTTGAGAGAATCCTTTGGCCACAAATCTAGCCTTGTACTTCTCGATGCTCCCATCAGCTACATGCTTCACTTTGTAGATCCATCTGGAACCAACCATTGATTTTCCTTCTGGTCTTGGTACCACCTCCCATACATTCTTCTTCATGATGGATTCATATTTTTTCACCATGGCATCAACCCAAACAGGTTGAGAAATTGCTTCCTCAAATGAAGAACACTTTGTCTCAATGAGCTCTGTCATCAGAGCCATGTAACCAGTGTACCTATTAGGTGACCTCCTCTGCTTGCACTATGATGTAGGGGATCCCACATTCTCCCTAACATCCTACAATAATCTATTGGCTTCTCTCGTTCTCTTTCTCCCTTCTCTGGAATTTTTTGGTTGAGTGGTTGCCTCCACTCTACCTCATGTCTGCTCCACAACCTTCTAAAGCTCATCTTGAGGCTCCTCCTTTGGACCTGGAATCTCTTGCTCTGATGGGATACTCCAATCTCATTCTAGAGAGCATCTCATAGCCTTCTCCTCATCAAACTTGACATCTCTCTCACAACTATCATCCTCTTATCCAAGTGGATATTGGTGGCCACCCACCTATTCCAATTGGACCCCATAGTTGTTTCTTTTCAGTTTCCTTAATTATAGCACAACTTACTATTTTTGGCAGCGGGTCCTAAACTTCTGGAGCCATTCTGAAGGACTAAAAGACATTTTTACAAAAAATGGAGAGACAAAAAAAGTCCCAAACCAATTCACTAATTTGCTTTCGGCCTCCTCTTTAAGATCTTCGAAACGAGGTATTACGAAAGCCAAATGGAGATTGTATTCCAAATTTATGACCTTAGGAAGTTGATGTACCAATCTGTGTTTTGTTGTGTTCCTGCGTAAGTATGGATTAGTGGTATCAGAGTGGTCTGCTCTTCCCCTGTTTTACTTTGCATGTCCCCAACAAGGTTAGGGTATAAGAATTTAGGGCTCAAACCTTTGCAAGACCAACCTTGCAAACCCGACGATCTCCCATGGCAAAAGAAAAGAAAGACGAGGGGGTAGGATATCCTTTAAAAATATTGCTCGAAGAAGCCCTCGAGCAACAAAGGAATGCAATGATGGATAACTTTGCCAAGATCCTTTGGCGGCTACCCACAAGCGACACATCTTCATCCAACAACTAGTCTAGAGGTGCCACTCCTTTTAAGGTACAAGTTAACTTTAACATTCCCATATTTGAATGATAGATAGTTGCATATGCCATAGATAGATGGTTAAATCTATTGGAAGGATATTTTTCAATTCACGAGTTTTCCAATCAGGAAAATATTACTTTTTCACTTCTCAAAGTCACCCCACATGTCAAGGACTGGTGGGAAACCTACTGTGAACAAAAGGAAGAGAGTGAATCCTCATTGTTTTCAACTGCACCCACTTGGAATTCTTTCCAAGATGCCATAAAGGAACAACATTACCCTATCGGGAGCTATGAAGATAAATACATAAAGTGGACCACGTTGTGACAAGGAAGGGACCAAGATGTGTTGGAGTTCACAAATGTTTTCCATACCCTTCGCACGAAGCTGGGTATCAAGGATTTTGAGCGGCATTTGGTACTCAAGTATCGTGGTTGTCTACACAAGTACTATATAGGACGAGATGGAGTTCCTGGACATCTCCTTGCTTGGCGCCGCCTATCAATATGTTGTTAAGATTGAGCAACAATTTAAACAAAAGAAGCAAGACTTTGGATCTACAAATCTGAAGCAAGGGAAAGGCTCCCACAAACCACAAAACAAAGGACAAAGCAAAAGCGGGGCGACCCAAGACAACCTACCGAAGCCGCAAGCAAAGAACAACACCACAAAGACAAAGAAGGAAACAAGGAAATGGTGTGAGTTCCATATGAGCCCTACTCACAACACAAGTGAGTGTTGAGCCAAGCTGTCACTGGTAGCCAACCTGGAGGCTTTCGAATCAGATGCATATTCCGACCCTGAGTCATAAACCAAGAAGGGGAATGGAAAAGGGAAACAAACTATCAATGTAGAGCCTAGTGCCACCATTTCCACCACCCAGATCCAGAAGGATGAGCCCGAAGATCCAGAGGAGGGGGAGAAACTCTTCCACTCATAGATGCGGGTGAAGGGTTCTCCGCTGTTGTTCATTGTCGACAGCGGGAGCCAAAAGAACCTCATTTCAGCAGAGGTCGTGAAGCGGTTGAGCCTACTGACCACACCACACTCGCAACCATACACTATCAAGTGGCTTCACCAAGGGCGAGATCTTTGCGTTAGCCAACAATGTCGTCTTCCCTACAACATCAAGCCCCTAACATATGAGGTATTGTGTGATGTTGCTCCTATTTAAGTTTGTGATGTTTTATTAGGCCAACCATACTTATGGAAGCATCATGTTTTGTATGAGTCTAGGCCTCATACTTTTATTATTACTTTGGGCAATAAGTTATATAGGATACTGGAGGTAGCACCACCTACTGTCCTTTCTTTGATAAATGCAAAACAATGTAGTAAGATCATTTCCCAGACTCAGAAATTTGTTTTCCTTATGGTTCTCCTTCAAGGCAAGAAGAAGATTGTGGCCATGACCTCAAGACAGGGCTCCTCTGTCTGGCAACAACAGATGGACAAGGTTGTAGAGGAGTACAGGGACATCTTTACCTCACCCACAAGGGTGCCTCTACACTATCAGGTCAAGCCAACGATTTGACCCCGGGGGTGCTGCTACCTAATGGACCGATCTATTGACGCTCTGTTATGGAGAACAATGAAATCAAGAGGCAAATTCAGGAGCTGTTGCAAAAAGGGAACATCATGCCAAGTTCATCACCCTGTGGGTACAGAAGAAAGACGAGACCTGGAGACTCTATATTGACTATCAGGCACTGAACAAGATCATTTCCCAGAATAGTTATCGAATCATACAGATTGATGACCTTTTGGAATAGCTCAAGGGGAACAAATATTTCAGCAAGATTGACTTCAAGTCCAGTTATGACCAAGTAATGATTGAACCCTCCGATGTGTGGAAGATTGCCATCAAATCCAAGGAGGGCATTTTCGAATGGATGGTCATGCCTTTCGGGTTGACGAATTCCCTCACAACCTTCATGAGGCTAATGGACAACATCTTGCGACCCTTCACCAACTCATTCGTGGTGGTGTATTTGGATGACATTCTAATCTTTAGATAAAGTTGGGAAGAACACCTCCACCATATTCGACAGGTCCTCCAAATCATATAGCCACACAAGTTGTGTGCCAATTTGGATAAATTCACTTTTGGTATGACCCCAGTCCAATATCTAGAGTACATCATTAATGAGCGGGGTGTGAATGTGGACTTAACTAAGATACAAGTCATTCGGGATTGGCCAGCTCCAACCATTCTAACAGAACTTTGCAGCTTTCTAGGTCTTGCTAACTTCTACTGTAGGTTCATGTTGGGGTTCTCTCATATAATATATTGCGTGGCCTTTGAGTCAAGTTACCAAGGGAGAAGTGAAAACAAAGTTCTTTTGGTATGAATCCCAACAAAGGATGTTTGTCGAGTTGAAGCATCACCTCTACTTTGCATCAATGCTCATATTACCAGACCTACAACAACCATTTGAGATCGAGACAGATGCCTTTGAATATGCTATTGGTGTAGTTCTTACTCAGTAGGGGCATCTAGTGGCATATCACAGTGAGACACTTTTAGACACGGTTTGAAAGTATCCCACTTATGAAAAATATATGTATTTCATTGTGCAGGCCTGTCGAAAATGGAAACATTACATTATGGGGAAGGAAACAGTGATCCACACAAACCATTGACTTCTGCAGCTCATACAGACACAAGGCAAGTCGCAAAACGATTTCCATTAGAAATGGTCCACATACCTGCAACAGTTCCATTTGAATATTAAATACAAGAAGGCCAACACCAACAATGCTGTAGACTGCCTCAGCCAACCACTAATCATGGAGCTGAATAATGGGCTCGAATCTTGTGGTCATGAGACGATGGGGTGGCCACATCTTTACAAGAGTGATCCAGAATTCGGCAACACATACCAAATGCTCCTGGAAAGCAAGCAAGATCCAAATTTTCACCTCCAGGATGCATTATTATGCTACCTGGGACATCTTTGTGTTCCTTCAAGTGAGCGTGCCGAGATGATTTGGGAGGCGTGCTACAGTTGGTTTGTTAGACATTTTGGGGTATAGAAAACAATGGTAGTGTTGCAAAAATATTTTTATTGGTCAAACATTCGACAGGATGTTGGGAAGTACATCATATCTTGCACTACCTACGCCATTGCCAAGCCGACCATCAAGGAGCAAGGCCTATATACTACTTTTCTTACTCCTAGTATACCTTTGGGATCCATATTCATGGATTACATGTCTTGCCTTCCTTCTACTAAGCATGGCAATGACTGCGTTTTCGTGGTCATTGATAGATTCTCTAAGATGGCCATTATGGCGGCATGCAAGAAGAGTATCACAACAGAAACCATTGCTAAGATCTTCTTTGAATGAGTGTGGGTACATTTTGGGATCCCATAGTCCATTATCTCAGAGCGAGACAACAGGTTCCTAAGTACATTTTGATCAAGTCTCTGGTCGATGTTGGATACCAAGCTCACTAAGTCCATGACTTTCCACCCCTAAATTATTGGCCAAACAAAGGTAGTCGACAAGATGATCGTACACATTCTAAGTATGTACAACTCAAAGCATCCATGCACATGGGATGAAATCCCCCCCTATGTCCAACAAAGCTACACAAATCTCTCCATATCTCAACTGGTCACATCCCCTTTCAAGTGGGGTTGAGATTCCAGCCACTATGTCCCATTGACATGGCCATACCATTTGCAGCTACTTAGGCAGATTCAGCTCATGTCCAGTTTGAAGTTAACAGGGCTAACAACTTCATTGAGCGCATTAACACATGTTCCATGACATATTGGATAGATCAAATGTTAAGTACAAGAAATGTCATGATCAACATCAGGTGCCACACAAGTTCTAGGTGGGCAACAATTTTTGGTTACATTTGCGGAAGGAGCACCTTGTTGGGCCCCACTGCAAAATTTTCCCGCTTTGATAAGGGCCTTAGACCATCACTAAGACTATCGGGAATAATGGTTTTGAGGCCAGCGTTCCACCATTCCTTGGGCTACACCCAGTGTTCAATGTGGATCGCCTTCGACCATACTTTCCACCATTACTGAACATATCAAACATTTCAGAACAACAAACACCTACAAAGTTAAACCCAGACTGCATGGAACATGCCATAATTGATTGGATCATGGACACGCAAATCAAGAACACTCGCCAACAGAAGATACATCTATATCGGGTTATCAAATTTGGCCAAGTCCTGCACCAAGGCAAGTGGCTCACTAGGGACCAAGCCCAACATAAGTTTCCCCATCTCATGGAGGAGCTCAACGCAATGGGGGAGGACTGATCTAGGTGGATATTCGTGGCCACCCGCCTAATCCACTTGGACCCCCACCGTTGTTTCCTTTCAGTTTCCTTAATTGTAGCACAACTTACTATTTTTAGCAATTTTTCGGGCCCTAAACTTCTAGAGTCGTTTTGAGGGACTAAAATATGTTTTTAGAAAAAATAAAGATATTGGAAGAGTCCCAAACTAATTCATTAGTTTAATTTCAGCCTCCTCTTCGAGATCTTCAAAATGAGGTATTATGATAGCCAAATAGAGATTGTATGCCAAAGTTACGACCCTGGGAAGTTGATGTACCAATTTACCCAAACGAGGCCCACAGTTTTGGCACTTCATCTCCTAGGCTTTGGTTTTTTGATGTTTAGGATTTTCCATTATTTCTCAATAATAAATAGGAGGCCTTTGAGCCTCATTGTAACATAGTTCAAAGGCATGTAGCTGTCACATCTCTTCTCAGAGATAAGCTACCATCGCCCTAGCTAGTTTATTTCCTTTTCTGTATGTAAGCATATTTCAGTTCTTTGATATTAATGAAATGAAGTTTTTTTTTTTTTTTTTTTTGCTGCATCTCTATGTTTATGTGTATATATCTATTTTTTTACATTCCTGCATAAGTCTAGATCATCCTCAGTGAAGGTAAATACACCCGGTAATTGTGTGGAGTTTCAGTGTACGCTACAAAAAATCCCAACTCTATTGTAGACTCAAGTTTCTTCCTCGAATCCTTAGAGAAATGGATATAAACTTAAGCTCCAAAAATTTGGAAATGAGACACATCACACTTTCTCCCAAATAAATACTCCTTCGATGTGATCATATCAAGTATTCTATGAGAACTTCAGCTATGCAAGTAGACTGCGGTGTTGCATGCTTCTACCCATAGATGCAATGGCAACCTCTGATCATGAAACATGGCTCTTGTTGCTCCCACTATGCTTCTATTCTTCCTTTCAGCTACCCCATTTTGTTGTGGGTTATGGGATGTTATCAATTCTCTTCAAATACCTTCTTTGGCCTAGAAATTGTTGAAGGCATGTGAAACAAATTCACCTCCATTATCACTCTTGAGAGCCTTCACCTTCTTCCTAGTCTCCTTCTCAACCAATGCCTTGAATTCAACAAATTTTGAGAAAACTTCATCGTCCACATGAAGAAGATCCAACATTTTCTAGAGAAATTATCAATATAAATAACATAGTACTTATGTTTTGTTGTGGAGGCTGTAGAAAAGGGTTCACAAACATCATAGTGGACTCACTCCAAGACTGTGTCTGCTCTGCTATCTCGGTCATGGCAAGTGGATTTGATATATTTCTCTAATGTACAACCCTTATAGACATCTTTATGGTCAAGGGAGACTTTAGGTAGCTCAGCGGTAATTTGTTGCATGATTTTTAAGTCAACATGGTGTAGATAACCTAATCTCCTGTGCGAGAGTTTTCCAACATCTTGACTCTGCACTTCTTCAGCCTTATTGCTCAATGCAGTGCAATCTCCCACCTCAAGTTTGTATAGGTTCTTCACTCGAACCCCGATCTTCTTCACTTGCCCAGTAGCTATGTGTTTCATAAAGGCTTTCCCTTTACTGAAAATATCATAGCCTCTATCCTCCAATCTTGCTACAGAGATTAGGTTCTTCTTCAACCCAGGTACAAAAATAACTTCTTTGAGGCAGAGAGGAGAGGCTTTCTCCCTCCCAAAGGTGATAGTACCAATTCCTATAGCACTGTACCTCCCATCATCCCCCATTTCAATATGCATATGGAGATCCTTCTCCTCCAGGTTACTGAAAAACTCCTTGCACCTTGTCACATGGAACGAGACACTGAAATCAAGGTACCACACACTCCCCATAACAATGTTTCCCATGCGTGCTATTTGGGTGAAGTCTAATTCGAATGTTAAATCCAATGCTTCACCTCTTGCTCCTCCTAAAGGATTCTTGTTATATTTTTTTGTGCAAACATTTTGTTCCATAGTGCCCGTATTCGTGGTAATGGAAGCATTTTATCTTGCTTAAGTATTTCTTCTTGCCATTATTTTGGCTGGATTCAGGTTTTCCTTCGGTCTTCTTCCCTTTTCCCTTCTTCCCCTTTTCAACCAATGCAGAATTTTCTTCATCCTCTGCTCTAGATGATTTTCCATCTCTGGTATTCCTCTTGAACTCTTCTTGAACCAAATCTAACCACAACCTTTCCCAATTCTGTAATTTTTCCCTTCCATTCATAGAGTCCTGGTAACTGTGTCAGGATTTTGGAAGACCTAGAAGAGTTAGCCTCACTAGGTCATCTTCTGCAACATTCACCCCAACCCCTCCAATCTCATATGAACTTGTGTGAACCTGGAGAGATATTGTGGAATAGTATCATTGTTTTTCATTCTAATGTTTCGAAGTTTGTCTTTCAAGGCTAATTTTCTATGGTCACTATTATTTTTAAATAACCTTAGTCAATGTCTTCTACATAGAAAATGGTGTCTCTTTTCCATGGAGATTTGAGACCATATGGTCTCTCACACCTTCGAGAATAATTTTCCTAGCCTTTGCAACATCCTTCTTCCATTGGGCTAATTGTTGTGCATTAGACAGTTGGGATTTTTTAATGTCAGTTTTAACACATTATAACACACCATTGTCATCGAACATTGCTTCCATTCAATCCTTCTAGGATATGAAATTCAATCTGCCCTCCAGGGCATGCTCCAATCTCAATACGTTGAAAGACATTCTCTCGATCCTGAAGAAAAATTGTTGTGTTGAAGTTGCAAATTCAAAATTTATGAGAGACAAGGTCGAAATATTGCTTCTAATGTAATTTTAGGGCTCCGATACCATGTAGAAATTTGATACAAATTACAAATGCTCAATAGTTCAAACTGAAAAACAAGAGACACAATCATAGTCTATTGATTTGTGGAATGGAAATCAGTATTTAGAACAACATGCACATACATGCAACATGAAAAACCACATGTACATAGTGATTTCTAGGGGAACCCAACTGGGGAAAACCCCTCGAGCCTCTTTTCATTAATTAGTTGAATAAAGGAACTGTTATAATTGCTTGCTTTAGCTCTGAGCACAAGCTGCAAAAGAATAATTGTTCTCTATTGAATGAGAAATTCTGGCCAACACTTAGCCAATTATCTACTCATATAGCCTCCTATTTCCTTGGCAATTCATGAGGAAATTAGCTCCCAAAAGATAAGAATTTCCTCTTATTTTCTTGCACAATTCCCAAGGATTGATCTCGCGACTACATGCAACAACTGTATACTCAAACTAGTATGCAACTCATGTTACACTACCTTGTCATCTCCACTAGAGCTAAGGAATTCAAATTCCATGCATGCATTAGCTATTTTTGGCTAATTGATGAGATAACTGACAGATCTTTGAGTTAGATTGTTATCCCATTGCACAATTGACCTTCAACTCACTCTATCAATAGTTAGAGGCCAGTTAACTGAATACAACTGAAAATAATTGAACCAGATTGCTAAAATTTAGCAATCAACACATGCATAATTGAACTCCAAGCCCCTAACTCGAATTTACTGAGCTAACTGAGTAACAAAATCCATGTCACACTATTTAACTGCCTCCAGGTTGTCCTGTTGATGTGGAAATTTGATTTACTCAATTTAACTAAGGCTAAAGTCAAATTGAGCCTTTATTGCTACATTTTTTCATTAATTAAAAAATATTTAGAATAGAGTTGCAAGATGTTGATATTGTAACTAGGGTCGGCCTTCATAATTATTATTGTATCAATATGTATTTCATTTAAAAACCAAAGAGGAAAAATTATTATTATTCTCTAGCATGTTCTTCATGCTTGTTTTAGTTAAAAGAAAATTTAAAAGGGCATGTTCTTCGTGACCCTTGTAAAATAAGCAAATTTGAATTTTTGTCATTAGTCTCACTAATATGCCAAGTCGACCTTCCTGCCCCTCAAATTGGCTGAGCTACATGTGGCACCCATTCACTTGTGGAGAAGGCTATATATATAGTTCACTCGCATCTCATTGGAGCTTATGATAATCACCCACATTTGATTTGACATAGAAGACAAGGTTACTCACTCTTGGATGTTGGAAATAGAAGACAAAGTTACTCGCTCTTGGATGTTGGAAATAGAAGATAAGGTTACTGGCTCTTGGAGGCTAGAAATAGAAGACAATGCTACTCACTCAAGGAAATTTGGAGGTAAAACAATAGTAATGATTTGAGGCATAAAGGTGCGAAATCTGAAAGGTGAAAAGTCTGAACAAAAGTACGAAGTCTAAAGGTAGAGAAAGACAATGAATTCCAAAGCAATATCTTTGTGAAATCTCTAAGGCATGAAACATTGTGAGGTATATCTCTGAGGTTTGTAATAGTGCGAAGTATACTTCATTAAGGCCATTGGCCAATGATACTTATGATGACTCTTATTTTCCTTTTTCTTTAAATATTTTGTATTTTTACAAGAAAAAGTATACAAAAATTCACATTCCAAAGCAAAATTAGGGTTGTTGCAACATATGTGTAGTCAGTGTCCAATATTGTAGCTAATCAATATTCCTTGCTTGGGAAAGGAATAATAACCAAAGATTTCATTCAATTAAATCATTGTTAAATGATTTGATATCCATTGCCACTTCTTCAATTTTAAGTATTGAAATAATCATGCCATAAGTAACATATGATATAATGTGATTATATTTCATGAGAAGCACTTGCGAGTAAGAACACATTAACAATTAGTTCCATCAATGATTGTACTTTGTTCCTTGGTATGTTGAGTATAACAATCTTTCATGTTGGATATTTAATGTGTTGTCGAATCTTCATTGATAAAATTTTAACATGAAATCTTCAAGTCACAATACCTTTTTAATCACAAATTATTAGTTCCAAAATTTTTAGCCTAGTAAGAAATTTTTACCATTGAAATTTTCACATGACCCTTAAAAGTTTTCTTTGCCTTTAAACTTGCAACTTTTATTGATAATGCCTATCTAACACTTCTTGATAAAGGGACTTTTATCTCTATACAAAGTGAAGTCAATAAAGCTATCTCTGTCATCAAGAATATCTATAATGTTTGACATCAAGTTTAAGAAATTTTATGGCACACTTCAACTAATAACAAACAATGACATGACAAATATCATGCCCTCATAACTTCTTGGTTGAGGATAGAGTCTATATTCACATTCACACAATAAGTTTAAAGGACTATGTTGATAGTTATGAACACTTTGAACTATCTTTATAACACCATTAAGCATTATGGAAATAAAGGTTTCGACCTATCACCCTACCTCGGTAAGCATGCATTTTCAATGTTGAGCTTTACTAGCCTTATAATACTTAATTATTTAAACATAGCACAACAAAACCATATTACTTATTGGACATATATCCCAAGTTCAATGTATCAATTTTAATGAACCAAGTGACTTATAGGACAAGCTGACATACTCACAAAAAATCTAGAGAACTCTATTGCATTCGTGTTGTATGTAAATTTCATATAGAGACCAAGCACTTCACCCTCAAACAAGTTTAGCAAAGGTTTCCTCTATTGGTAAACAATGCCTTGAGTTTTTTACATTAACACCTCATTTATTACTTTGGGGATCTACGCTTCTACCTCTAATGCAATGAGGATTATTTTCTACTTGGGGAGGGGCTTTCGATATGCGTCTTATCTTGATTATAATGTGCATTAAGCAATTCTCAACTTATATTATAATGATCTAACATATGAGAAGTAATCATTCATCACCAAATTTAATACAACAACATAAGTTAAATCGTCACTTGATTAATGAATCTTGATGAGTAGATATTCCATGTGGCACCTTTGACAAATTGACATTTCTTCAATTATGCCTTCTCAACTCCAAATTTTCTAGCGTAGGCAATAGAGTCAAATCATTGAAAACCTCAATGTGTTGACAATAGGAAGTTTCCATCATTATAAACCTCATCTTAACCTTGAACACGAGTCCACAAGATGCACAACAAAGTCTTGTCATGATAATAGCACCAAAATGACATTTTTCCCACTATTAGGTTGTGCTTAGGCTAGGGCTAGCTCACATATTGGATGGAAAAACAATCTACCTAAATGTGGAATATTGTCACTACAATTGTGTAAGATTCAATCAAGTTTGGACACCCCTTGAGACTATAACTCCCATAATTGGCTCCTACATTAGCATTCCCATGATATTTGAATTAAAGACTTGATAAAAAGTGAACTCCATAGAAATTACCTTATTTACAAGTTAATATTACAAATTAATAAACCAAATGTAAAAAAAGGGGCAAATTTTTTAAAATATGAAATGGTAAATTTTTTAAAAGCATGTGATAGGTTTTCCATTGTTAAAAAAAGGTGATATGTCACTTTCCCAAATATTCATCCCCGCCCAACGTAGAACCTCCGTAAACTGCATTCGAGTATTTGGCGAAAATCTAGTTAAATTGAAACTATCTTTCAAAAAAAGGTTGAATTTGTGCACTGGAATGTTTTCCAATTCATAATTCTAATGGACAATGTCCTAAACGTCTCATGATCTAGAGACTCACAAATTCAATTGAAACCTGAAATCAACATATTTTAGCCAACCCCTGCACCAAATTCGTTATCAAGTCACCATTGCTACCATACTAGATGACCTTCAGAGCTAGATTTTTCCTCTTTGTTCTACTTGGGGTTTCCAGTCATGACGAGCAAGAGAGATGTTATACCTGCATTCCCAACTGAGAGTAGAAGGCCAATCTGCTCTGTTGGAAATAATAATGAGAGGGGGGTGAATCAATATTTACAATTAAATAATATTCACTTCCCAACCATATTTATATACGCTAGTTCATTGAAGTGAACTTGCGTGTGCATGCTACTGTGATTAAGGAAACCAATGTATACCAAGATAACTTATGATTTAGTCAATTTATCATGTGTTGATCATTAATCAATGCATCAATATCTTATTGTACAATAACTATGTGCAGTAATAACATAATAAAGCAATACACATAAGCAACACACATGAACACCAAGATTTAAGGTGGAAACCCAATGCGGGAGAAAAACCACCTGCTGTTGTCGTCTATGTCTTCTTTTAATATAGACAAAATCTATTTACAATCTTGTACTCGTGCAGACTCATACTAGTATGCAGAAACCCACCTATATAAGGCTACAACCTTCTCTCGTTCTCCAACTTATCTTGGAAGGGAGTTACAACCCCATAGCTCTTGTACTAGCCGATATGTTTACTAGTACATAGGCATTGACTATAGAAGGCTACGACCTTCTCTCTTCCTCCAGGGACCATGTTTCATTAATTTTCAGACTAGATTGTGATAGATCTCACATGAAAATATAAGATAATAGAAATATACCCAAAAATAACAAGATCTAAATATAGATAGAAATGCTTCACTTTATTAATCAAACCCTTAAGGTAGGGCAACACCATACATTCACTCCTTAAGGAAGCATAACACTCTACAAGCCATATGCCTGTTCATACAATATTCCTTGACATCTCTCAATGGGGAGTGTCTAGCCTCTATATAGGCTTCATACATATAATACCATGGGTCATTACCATGGTTCCCTCAATACCATCTATCTAATACAATGGGCTTATTACATTAGTGCTAACTACTTGTGGTCCCTTACATGATACGGGTTACCCTTTATTTATTACTATGGCCCATCTCATTATTACATTATTCACTTGGGCACCTCCCTCTGTACCCCATACTATCCCCCCCTAGGAATACTACATTCCACCCCCCTTAGACATGTTTCATCCCCGAAACATAAGAAGAACACAAATAATAAGATCTACTCAAAAGAGTAGTCCACTGGTACCATGCATGTGCATCTAGCCATCCAAGAGAAAGGTGAACCCTCGATCTAGTTGGTGCCTTGCTCGCTTGAGATGGAAGTTGACCCTAGCGGCTCTTCTCTGTTGATGTGTAGGAGGTGAATTGTCGCCCCTCTCTATCTGTCATGCAGGGGTTGTTGTCCTTGTGGCTAATTCGTTGCCATCTTGTTGGTTGTTTTCTTGCGGGGTGATGTGGGTGGTGATATGCTGAAGTTTTAACCAACGATGTCTTTTTATTTAATTCACCACCTAATGGAGCCTTATTGGTATTTGGTACATCTTGTGGTGCCTGTTGTTGTTTTTTATCTTCCAATATTACTTCAACCACTGAGTCCTCATATGATGTATTAGTATCTGTAATATTTTCTGCTTCAACCTCCTTGGATTCTCCCTGTTTTTCTGGTACTTGGTTTGATGTTTGTGTTTGGTTGTCGACCATTAAAGGCTCATCATCTGATGTGTCAGTGTCATTAGAGCTTTGTGCTTCTACCTCCATAGTCTCTGCTGGGGTCTTAATAGAAATATCCTGCAATGTTATTTTCTCTTTTTGATACCAGAGAGTTTCATAAATTTCTTCTGCACATTAATATTGACAGTACCCATAGATTCCATCCAAGGATATCCCAAAACAACATCCATGTTATCCATATCTGAAATATAAAAATCACAATGCAACACATACTTATCCATATAAAGCTTCAAATCTTTATAAACTTGAACATCCTCATCATCAACCTGTGTGTTTTGCTGGAACTTGCAATTTTTTTGCCAAACTAACATTGATAAAATTATGCTTGCAGCTAGGATTCATAGACACAATGATCTTCTCCTTTTGAATACATCCATGAACCTGCAATAAGGAGATACCAGCAGAAAATAACCCTTTAGGTTTCTTGATTTCCTTCTTTCTTGTAAAAATAAAAGCTTTGTTAGGTTTTGTGTCTGTCTGTCTGAGCTTAGTAAGACGACCCAAAAAAATAGATTCACGATCAAAGTGGTCATAAATGGATTTTGAGAACACTTGCCAAGTAATTGTTCTTGGATGGCATTTTTGATGACACTGCCATCATTGCCATCTTTCTTGGTCCAAGTAAATGGCTCCCACACGTAGTTTAGTTTCATCATCTATGATGTGATTCAAAGTGAAATATTGTTCCATTTGTGCTACCCATATTATCGGATCAGAGCCATCAAATTTGTACATCTTCATCAAATTCTGATCTAGGCACTAGAATTTTAGATTCGCGCTCCAGTTGTCCCGCTGTCACAAAAATTTCTAAGAAAGGAGTTGATTTTAAATCAGCGAGATCTCCCTCTTTCGGACTCTAATTCAACTGTTTTTTTTTATAAATCGGGTATTTTTTTGCAAAGAACCCAGATCTGCAATTAGATTCTGCAAATATTGTCACATAATGTACAGATCGGATCTGCAAACTTGTCGCCTCGAAAAATATCTGCAACACAATTGATTTTTAAGTCAGCGATATCTCCCTCATCCGGACTCCAATTCGGTCGATTTTTTTCATATGGGTATTTTTTTGCCAAAAACCTAGATCTTCAACTAGAATCTACATATTTTGCACCAGAATGTACAAATTTGATCCGCAAACTCGCCCTGAAAAATGTTTGCAACACAACTTATTTTTAAATCAGCAATATCTCCCTCATCCGGACTCTGATTTAGCCGATTTTTTTCTTTTCAAATTGGGTAGTTTTTTGCAAAGAACCGAGATATGTAATTAGATTCTGCAAATTTTTCACTAGAATGTATAGATCTGATCTGCAAACTCGCCGCCCCAAAAAGTTCATGCAAAAAAAAAAAAAATTCTCTGCTTTGCCCAAGAAAGTGCTCTGATACCACTTGTTATAAATCTAACCTACAAATATATGAAATGATACCAATATACCCTAAATAATCACCAGAAATAATAATATCTGAATATACATAGAAATGTTTCTTTATTAATAAAACCCTTAAGGTAGGGCAACACCATACATTCACTCCTGAAGGAAGGAGAACACTCCACAAGCCATATGCATGTTCATACAATATTCCTTGACATCTCTCAATGGGGAGTCTCTAGCCTCTATATAGGCCTCATACATATAATACCATGGGTCATTGCCATGGTTCCCTCAAATATCATCTATCTAATACAATGAGTTTATTACATTATTGCTAACTACTTGTGGTCCCTTACATGATACAAGTTACCCTTTATTTATTACTATGACCAATCTCATTATTACATTATTCACTTGGGTACCTCCCTCTGTACCCCATACTATCCCCCCTAGGTATACTACATTATTCTCTTGGATGGATAGATGCATGTGCATGGTTCCAGTGGACTACTCTTTTGAGTAGATCTTATTCTTTGTGTTCTTCTTATGTTTCAGGGACGAAACATGTTTAAGGGGGGTGGAATGTAGTATACCTAGGGGGGATAATATGGGGTACATGGGAGGTACCCAAGGGAATAATGCAATAATGGGATGGGCCATAGTAATAAATAAAGTGGTTAACCCACATCATGTAAGGGACCACAAGTAGTTAGCAATAATGTAATAAGCCCATTGTATTAGATAGATGGTATTGAGGAACCATGGTAATGACCCATGGTATTGTATGTATGAGGCCTATATAGAGGCTAGAGACTCTCCATTGAAGAGATGTCAAGGATTATTGTATGAACAGGCATATGGCTTGTGGAGTGTTCTCCTTCCTTAAGGAGTGAATGTATGGTGTTGCCCTACCTTAAGGGTTTGATTAATAAAGAAGCATTTCTATATTCATATCTTGTTATTTCTTGGGTATATTTGTAATATCATATATTTTCAGATCATATCTATAACAAGATGCTCTTGGTACACAATAACATAATATGAAGGCCTCATTTCATCAAATTTTCACACTGCACCTATCAGAAAAATTAGAAACTCAAACTACATCAACCAACAAACAGTTAATCTGAACAGTTAGATCACTGTCATCATAACAGTGTGTTGAACCCAGACTGCATCATCATTCAAAACTATCTACAACCTCAAGAATCATATATCATAATGTATACGCTACTTTAATGAACCCAACTTGTGTGTATATGCTACTTATTGCAACAAAACCCGCGTATACTTCCAAAACTAATAAATCATAAAAACTTTTGGATCAAATCTGTACCAACCAATAATATTATGAATATCTACTATCAATTGCAGAGATCTAGACAATCAACAACGAAGATAACCCTTTTCACTTGATCAATCAATCAATCAGACACAAACTCCTTATGCATTTAGTTTTACTTTCAGATCTAAGAAGACTTCACTGACAGATAGTAGTAAAACAATAACACTTAACAGATAGATCAGTCAATTCTAAACAACAGACTTTTCTTTTGCATACTCTACTTGGAAGAGTCGAACCTACGTGTATACATGCCTTTACCAAGGCAAACTAACGTATATATCTGCAAATATTAACTTACAACTTCGCTGCTATTCCAGACTTCAGACATACCCAGATCATGATATTTAAAGAATAAAACATGCGTAAGAAATCTGATCTAGCCCAACCAATATCAGATCATACAATGATAAGTCACTTCAGGTCTCATGATGTCGATCCAATGTTGTATCTAAGGTGCACAAAATATTTCAGATTATATCATAATCGTAACCCCTGCAACATAAAATATACTTCAGATAGAAGTATTCCTAAGAAACCCTTTCACTTGCACACTTGGCCCTTTAATCTTCTCCTCCTTATATAGGTTTAGGCCTTCCTCAATACCTCGGACCAAAACAACACTTAGAGCTTGTGGTATTCTTGGACGGGATCAAATAGTCGTTACTCCACTCAAACTTGTGGGCTAATACCATGGTATTGACCCTTGGTATTCTTTAGTCTTGTATTTCCTTGATTTTCCAACCTATACGCGCTTTTCCTCTTGTGAAAGTGCGTGCTACATATACGCTTCTTTTGTTCTGTGAACCTGCGTATACATCTTAAACTATCTGAAAACATCCTTTTCCTTCAACTTCTTGATTCTGATCAGTAGACCTGTGTTCCAACTTCCTGTTCTTCTGTACCAATGCCCTGTTACTTGTGAATTGACCTGTTACACTGTGAGTTGTCTTTTATCAAATTTGAACTGACATGTGAGTGAGTTTCCATCAAGGACAACACCTGTATCATAATGCCAACAATCTCCCCCTTTGGACTTGATGGCAACCATATTGGTGTTGATTATTGCACGCTGTAGAAATTGTTAGAGATATCAGGCAACACCAAAATACTCTCCCCCTTTGACATCAAGGGAAAAAGGGCGGATCAAGAGATTCTCCCCCTTTGAGATACACTATGTTGTCCATGCTCCCCCTGAGTACATGTAGAGTCTACAGAGATATGTTTCAAAAGAATAACATGACTCTATAACTCAACTAAGTGAGTATGACCTCCCTAAGGCCAATGACTCATACATACATCAATCATCCAACCAAGTGGGGATACACCAAATTTGACTTATCCACCCAACCAAGTGGGGATATACCAATTGTTTATACATGATTGAAATATAGAAGTTATTACATCATCCTTCCCATGAAAAGCGGGGATACAAATTACATCATATGTCCAATAGGACTCATTTAAAAATAGATTATGACAAAAGGAGACATATTGCACCCTAGTTCTCTACATGACCTATGAAACAATTGATATGAATATCTGAAACCATAGCTGTAATCAGCAACCATAATGCCAACACTGCAGAATGTTTGATAAGGATAATGCTCCCCCTGAGCTTCTGCTACCTGTGCATTGTCAACAAATCATTCATCAAGGCATCTTCATTAGTTAGATAAAAATCAATGAACAAATCATATCAACAGACTATAATCATCACTATCAGACCGAGCACCCATATTTGAAAAAAAGATACGCTCTTGTAGCCACAAAAACTCACGTATATACGCGACTATCCTTCATGAAACCTGCGTATAGGAACCTTTTGCTGAAAAACTAGATTTAACAGCAGGATGATGCATAAACTACTCCCAACTTTTGTTTAAGATATTCAAATGTTTCTTTGGGAAGCAGCTTGGTGAATATATCAGCAACATGTTCTTTTGATGGAATATACTCCAATTTAACCTTTTGTTCAAGCACTTGTTCTCGTAGAAAATGGTACTTAATGGGTATGTGCTTGGTCTTTGAGTGCATGAATGGATTTTTTGAAATGCTAATGGCACTTGTATTATCACATAGAATAGAGATGGGTGGAGTACATGTGATTTGAATATCTTGCAATGTTTACATCATGCAAAGTAGTTGTGTGCAGCAAGATGCATCAGCCACATATTTTGCTTCAGTTGTAGATAATGCAATTGGACTTTGTTTCTTGCTGAACCAAGACACTAACCGTGATCCCATGCAGAATGCACCTCCACTAGTGCTTTTTCGATCATCAACATTTCCTACCCAATTTGCATTTGTATATGCATGAAGAGTAAGATTTGTATTTTTAGGATACCATAGACCAAAGCCTTGAGTTCCTTGAAGATATTTGAATATTCTTTTTACTTCCTGAAGATGTGATTCCTTTGGATTTTCTTGGAACCTTCCAATGATTCCTACTGCATGCATGATATCAGGTTTGGTACTTGTTCGATAGAGCAGACTTCCAATCATAGATCTATATGCTGGTTGATTCACTGTAGGTGATTCATCGTTAGAACTGAGACTGCATCTTGTTACCATTGGAGTACATATTGGAATCTTCTATTCTGTACTTCTTCAGAATCTGCTTGAGATATTTAGTTTGTGAAAGAAAAATACCATCTTTTGATTGTTGTACTTGTAGACCAAGAAAATAAGTAAGTTCACCAAGTAAGGACATTTCAAATTCATTCTGCATAACCGAGGCAAAGTTCTCACTCATAGATTCTTCATTTCTATCAAAGATGATATCATCAAGATAAACAACAATAATTAGCAGTTTATCATTTTCAATCTTTGTGTATAAGTTGCTATCTGCATAACCTTTTGTGAAACCTTGTTGTTGTAGATATTTGTCAAGACAATAATATGAGGCCCTTGGAGCTTGTTTCAAACCATATAGAGCCTTTTTGAGCTTGCATACAAGTTTTGCATCATTTCCTAGAATAAATCCTTCTAGTTGCTCAATATAAACTTCTTCTTCTAAATTCCCATTAATAAAAGTTGATTTTACATCCATTTGATATACTTTGAATTTTCGAAAACTTGAAAGAGCAAGAAACATTCTTATGGCTTCAATTCTGGCAACAGGTGAAAACATTTCTTCAAATTCTATACCTTCTTGTTGAGCATACCCTTTACAAACAAGTCTTGGTTTATTTTTAATAACCTCTCCATTTTCATTCAACTTATTCTTAAATATTCATTTTGTTCCTATAACATTTTTATTATGAGGTCTAGGAACTAATTCCAAAGTATCATTCCTTTCAGTTTGGGCGAGTTCTTCATCCATGGCCTTAACCTAACATTTATCTTTGCTAGCTTCATTTACATTATGTGGTTCTATGGAGGATAGAAATGCTAGATAACTTGAGGTTCACGTAAGAGTTCTTCGTGTTTGTACTCTAGACCCCTTTTCTCTTAGAATTTGAGATTCTGGATGATTCTTTTGAACATACCTAGATGGAGTCTTTTCCTTGTTTGTTGTATCTTCTCCTGATGATTCATTGGTTTCTTCCTCTATATCATTTTGATTTGATACGGGAAAGCATTCACCATCTTCCTCATTGTCATATTCCTTTGTTGATTTCATCTATTCACGATTTCTGCATGCTTCATCAATTACTACAACAATGCATTCAACAATTTTTCGAAATCTTTTATTATAACATTTGTATCCTTTACTTCTAGATGAATAGCTAAGAATAATTCCTTCATCTGCTCTCGGTTCAAACTTACCAAGTTTGTCATCAGTCTTTTTAATGAAACATTTGCTTCCAAAAACTCTAAAGTGTTTTACAGTAGGAGGCTTGCCATACCAAAGTTCATAGGGAGTTTGATCACTATTTACCCGAACATTAGCTTTGTTGAGAATAGTCACAGTAGTAAATGTAGCTTCACCCCAGAAGGTGTTAGGAGTTCCAGATTCATCAAGCATAGCTCGAGCCATTTGTTGAACTCTTCTGTTCATTCTTTCTACTACACCATTTTGTTGAGGAGTTCTGGCAACAAAGAAATGCCTTTTTATTCCATGTTGTTCACAAAAATCAAAGAATTCATTTGATATGAATTCCCCCCCTCGATCAGATTTGAGACATTTGATTTTTCGATCTGATTCATTTTCAACGAAAGCTTTGAAGGATTTAAATATTTCAAATGCTTCATCTTTATGCTTTAGTAGACCTATCGAGCACATTCTAGAAAAAATCATCAATGAATAAAATAAAGTATTCTTCTCCACGAGGTGACTTTTTCCTTGTTGGAACACACAAATCAGTATGGATGAGTTCAAGAGGCTTACTTATTGATCCTTCTTTTTCACTTAAATGAATTTTGGTTTGCTTACCGACTTGACATGGTTTTCATATGGTATTTTTTGGGATGCTGATATCTGGAAGATCACAGACCACCTTGAGCCTGCATGCTTTTATTATTTGAGAAAAGCTTAGATGTCCCAATCTTCTGTGCCATAACAAGTTTTCATCTGTTTTGCATAGATAGCATTGATTTTGTACTCCTTTGGGTATGTATAAATTATTTGGAGTTCTTTTACCTTTGATTATGGTGTTTTATGTATCAAGCTCATGAACCACACATCCGTTTGATTGAAACACAAATTCATTTCCTTGATCACACATTTGACTGACACTCAACAAGTTATGTTTTAAACCGTCAACATACATGACATTTCTAGCTTTAACCTTTTCTTTCAAATAAACAGAACATTTACCTTTAATGACGGTTGGTGCGTCATTTCCAAAGGAGACATTCTTTTCCCTTTCTAAGGCATTATATGAATGAAGTTTCTCTTTATCACCTGTCATGTGTTTGGAGCATTCGTTGTTAATGTACCACTGATTCTCTTATCCTTCTGCAAATAGAGCTATGCCACATATTTCTGATTGAAAATCCTTCTTTCTCCATACCTTGGAATTTGATGATGTTTTCTCCTTTTGAAGTGTTGGCCGGAATTTTCTCCTACATTCAGATTCTTCATGACCAAAGTTATTATAAAACGAACATTCAATTTCATCTTCAAGAGGAGAAAAGTTATTATAGGAACTTTTCTTGATTCCCATTACGCTCCTTTGATTTCGTGTTTCTCTAGTTATGATAGTTTTGTAAGCAACACATTGAGCAGTCTTATGCCCAAAGTTATGGCATGAAAAACATTGTCCATTAAAGAAGTTTCTGTGATCATAGAATCTTTTGGCATTGTTTACCTGTTGGTTGATGCTTCTATTGATGTTCGTCCTTGGAGTAAATTGAGCATGATTTACCTGATGAGTACTTTTAGGCTTTTGCTGACGATTGACATATTGTTCATTGGTCTTTGATGCATCAAGATAGCTTTTGGTGGAGGCTGAAGACTTTTGTGATTGGGATGATTCTTCAGTATATCCAAGGCCTGTCTTTACAAGAGGGTAACGTTGAACTTTGATGATTTCATTTAAATTTTATGATCCTTTAGCAAATCTAAAATTAAGAGATTTTGTCTTCTCAAGTTCTTTTCTTAAATCCACAAGTTCACATTCTAGTTTGTCATTGTGTTTTTCTCTTTCAGTGAGTTGATATGTCAACGTGTCTATGATCATATTCTTTTCTTCCAAACAGATTTTGAGTTTTGTGATATCTTCAAGAAATTCTTCCTCTTCTAAGGCATTCAAAAAATCATCATTGTCATAAGCCATGCGTAGTTTATAACCTTGTTCAGTTTCATCTTCATCACTATTATATAATCCATCATTATCTTCATGGGTATAGAAACTTCTTCTATTGACAACATGTTTGCTATTGCCTTTTGCATATTCCTTTCCTTTTTCATATTTATCTTTATGAGGACATTTGGCAATATAATGGCTGACTCTACCACAAGCAAAGCATTTGAATGGTAGTTTACCTTTGAATCTTTCGGAACCCCATTGAAGCTTCTTGACAAAGTTAACCTCATCTTCTTATTCTGAAACATATCCTAATTCATTGTGTTCTTCCTTTTCTTTTCCCTTTGTTGAAGCTTTGAAAGCGACTTCTCTCATATCTGATGGACCTCCTTTCTTGATTTCAAAGGCAGTTAGAATTCCATGAAGTTGAAACATAGTAATAGATTGAAGATCCTACTTTTCTTCTATGGCAGACACTTTTGACTCAAATTTAAAAGACAAAGATCTCAAAATTTTCTCTACTAAAGTGGCCTCCTTTATCTCTTCACCCAGATTCTTCATACAATTAACAATCTCATCTACACATAAAAAGTAACTAGCAATACTTTCATCACTATGCATCTTAAGAGTTTCATACTGAATTTTGAGAGTTTGAAGCTTAGCACGTTTTACCTGGGAGTTTCCTTCGTAGCTCTGAATGATTTTGTCCCAAATCTCTTTGGCTGTCTTGAATTGCATGACTTTAACGAATTCTGATTCTGATAGACTTCCCAATAAAGTATGGACTGCTTTGGCATTGGCTTCGTATAACTTCATACCTATTGTATCTATAGGTATTACTATTGGAAATTGATATCCTCCTTCCACAATTTCCCAAACATCGGCTCCAAGTGATTGAAGATAGGTTTTGGTTCTTATTTTCCAATATACCATGTTGTTCCCATTGAATATTGGTGGTCTGATAGATCCCATGCCTTCATGATTGTTCATCTTGAAAGATCTCCCTTCAAGAGATCGAGCTTCTTCCGAAGGACCTGCTCTGATACCAATTGTTGGAAATAATACTGAGAGGGCGGGTGACTCAGTATTTACAATTAAATAATATTCATTTCCCAATCAGATTTATATACGCTACTTCAGTGAAGTGAACTTGTGTATGCATGCTACTGTGATTAAGGAAACCAACATATACCCAGAGAACTTATGATTTAGTCAATTTATCATGTGTTGATCATTAATCAGTGCATCAATATCTTATTATATAGTAACTATGTGAAATAATAACATAATAAACCATTACACATAATCAACACACATGAACACCAAGATTTAAGGTGGAAACCCAATGCGGGAGAAAAACCACCTGTTGTTGTCGTCTATGTCTTCTTTTAATATAAATAAAATATGTTTACAATCTTGTACTGGTGCAGACTCATACCAGTACACAAACACCCACCTGCAGAAGGCTACAACCTTCTCTCATTCTCTAGCTTCTATTGGAAGGGAGCTACAACCCCCTAGCTCTTGTACTAGCCTATATGTTTACTAATACATAGGCACCGACCTACAGAAGGCTACGACCTTCTTTCTTCCTCCTGGGATCATATTTCATTAATTTTCAGATTGGATGCTCCTAGTACACAACAACACAATATGAAGGCCTCATTTCATCAAATTTTCACACTAGACCCATAAGAAAACTTAGAAACTCAAACTGCATCAACCAACAATCAGTTAATCTGAACTGTCAGATCACTGTCACTAGAACACTGTGTTGAACCCAAAGACCTGCATCATCATTCAGAACCAACGACAACCTCAAGCATCATATATCAAAATGTATACGCTACTTTAATGAACCCAACCTGCGTGTATATGCTACTTCTTGCAACAAAACCTGTGTATACCTCCAAAACTACTAAATCATAAAAACCTCTGAATCAAATCTATTCCAACCAGTAATATTTTGAATATCTACTGTCAATTGCAGAGATCTAGATAGCCAGCAACAAAGATAACCCTTTTCACTTTATCAATCAATCAATTAGACACAAACTCCTTATGCATTCAGTTTTACTTTCAGATCTAAGAAGAATTCATTGACAAACATTAGTAAAACAACAACACTGAATAGATATATCAGTCATTTCTAAACAACATAATTTTCTTTTGCATACGCTACTTGGAAGAGTCGAGCCTACGTGTATACGCACCTTTACCAAGGCGAACCAATGTATATATACGCAAATATTAACTTACAACTTTGCTGCTATTCTAGACTTCAGACATACCTAGATCATGATATTTAAAGAATAAAACATGCATAAGCAACCAGATCTAGCCCAAACACTATTAGATCATACAATGATAAGCATTTCAGGTCTCATGATCCCGATCCAACATTGTTTCCAAAGTGCACAAAATATTTCAGATTATATCATAATCATAACCCCTGCAACATAAAATATACTTTAGATAGAAGTATTTCAAAGAAACCCTTTCACTTGCACACTTGGCCCTTTGATATTCTCCTCCTTATATAAGTTTAGGCCTTCCTCAATACCTTGGACCAACAACACTTAGAGCTTGTGGTATTCTTGGACATGATCAAATAGTCATTACTCCACTCAAACTTGTGGGCTAATACCATGGTATTGACCCTTGGTATTCTTTAGTCCTGTATTTCCTTGATTTTCCAACCTATACGCGCTTTTCCTCTTGTGAAAGTGCATGCTACATATACGCTTCTTTTGTTCTATGACCCTGCGTATACATCTTAAACTATCTAAAAACATCCTTTTCCTTCAATTTATTGATTTTGATCAGTAGACCTTTGTTCCAACTTCTTGTTCTTCTGTACCAATGCTCTATTACCTTTGAATTGACCTGTAACACTGTGAGTTGACTTTTATCAAATTTGAACTGACCTGTGAGTGAGTTGCCATCAAGGACAACACCTGTATCATAATGCCAACATGCTCCATAGTCTCTTCTATCATATCTTTTGTTAGATAATTGCATGTTACTGATGATCACGCCCTCTCTTTTTTTGGAGTGAAGTTGGGTTTTATATGAAATTGGGTAAGTTGACACTTGCCATATATGAAGGTACGAGATAAACGTATTTGTGCATTTGATGATTTACTGCTGCAGGAATGGGGATTTTTTCCATTCTAATGGAATCAATATTTCCATCATGATACTCTCATTCATTATCTTACTTTTTCTATATATAGCAAAGTTAGTTGGATGATCTATCTGTCTATGATTAGGGCTTCATATTACATACATGTATTTGGTTCAAACCCTGGCAGGTATAGAGCCTCTCTCTGTGAGAGAAGGAAGGGTTTTGAGTTCCGGAACTTGGTTTTCCTCCATCATCAAAAGGACATATCATTTCCTACCAACCAAATTGGGTGTGACATTAATAGGATATTTTATCCTTTTAATATCACGACAATAATTTAAAAAAAAAGACATAATTTTAATAACATGATAATAATTCTCCTATGTATGTTAAATTTTATTTTCCTGATCTTGATATATTTATGAAAAGGGCCTTTATCTTGTGCTCTTAGGGGGCATATTCTATTTTGTTTTTATTTTTTTGGATCTTGATATGTTTATGCATAGGGCCTTTATCTTCTGCTCTCAGAAAGTATTATTTTAATCTTATGATAATAATTCTCTTTTATTTGTTAGATTTTTTTTTTCCCTGATCTTTATATGTTTCTTTAAAGGACCTTTATCTTGGGCTCTCAGAGGAATATTGTATTTTACTTTTAATTTCTTGATCTTGATATGTTTATGCAAAGGGCCTTTATCTTGTGCTCTCAGAGGCATATCAATGAGTTTTTTTTTTTGAGCGGTTTTGTTGGATCTTTTTGAGAAAGGTGATTTTAACAGGGTCAAGGGTCATTGCAAATGTTATCTGTATATCGAAAGCAGTCAAATCATGATGATCATAAAACTGTAAGTGGACGGTGTAGACCTGCCATATAATAATGATAATGTTGATGCTCAATAAGCACAGAAATTTTTTATTTCAGCCTTGACCTTTGCTAATTAAAAAAAAGTCACCCTATGTACAAAACTAATTCATTCTATATTGATATTAGTTGAATGCCTCAATTCATTCATTCTATATTGATATATTATGAATACCTTGATTATGTAATGTAGAATATCATTGATTTTTCTTGGAGCCATGAAATTTTATGACTCAATTGCAATGAAGAATGTAAAAAGCTACGAATGGACATTTATTTTATTCTACTTTGATTTCTCTTATAGTATTTCATGTGCATCTAGAGAGGAACCACCTCTAGGTCTATTTGACAATATGCCCAATTGTAGATTCTATGGATTTATGCTCAAGAAGCATGAAACTTTTCATTCCATCCTTAAGCATTGTTAATTTAGAAAAAAATCATCCTCTGTACAAAACTCATTCATTCCATATTTGTTTTTTTGTGCATTGGAGGAATATGCATTTGGGCTAAGCTTGTACTCCCATGGCACGAGGTCAATTCTAACCACTACCACTATAACCTCTAGGCATACCAATGCAGTCTCTTGCACGACACATGGGGCTAAGTGGGGGTTTGAACTGACGATGTCACAAGTAATGCCTTAATAATACACTCTATGACCAACAGATCTACATCCTAGGGGCTACCATTTCATTCCATATTGATATAAGTTGAATGCCTCGATTCTGCAATGCAGAATGTCATTCAAATTTCTTGGAGGGATGAACTCTTATGACCCAATTGCATTGGAGAATGTAGGAAGATATGAACAAATGTTTATTTTCTTTTGCTTTGATTTCTCTAACATTTTTTCATGTGATTCTGGATAGGAACCACCTCCATCTCTATTTGAATTTATACCCCATTGCAAATTCTCTGGATTTATTTATTTTTTACAAGGAAAACCACATGGGGAAACTTAAGGGATATTTCTTAACATTTGTGGATGGCATACCTCATAAACTAATTGGTACAAACTTATTTGCCTCACTTTGGTGGAATTAAAACTGGGAACCTGCTGACACAGAACTGGCTAAATGTCAAGCAAGCATTAATGACAACTAACTAACCTAAACCCTTGGGCTTTGTGGCTTTATGTTATATGGAATCATAATACCTATTTTTCTACCCTTGTGTAAAGTTGTCTCAGTTAGGGTACTTACCTTAGGTAAAAGGGTTGGTTTAGTTTACCGGAGCATAATGAAATGTTGGTGCTTTTTAGGAGTTTTAAGCCACATTATCCACTCTTCTAGCTCCATGTTCAAGGAACCATAACTAATGGGTGATTGAGTTGCAAATGAGTTGATCGGGGAGATGAAAAGAGAGAAATAGTTGGATCATGTAAAGTACTTACTTGAGTTAGAAGGGTTACTTATACCTACTATGCTTTTGCAGAGAATCCAAATAACATATGAGGATTACCCAATTTGGAGTCCGCACTTGCAGTAAATATATTGACAATATCATGATCTTTGATCTACTTTTATGCTTTTGTAAATGCCTAGTGTTTAAACTCTCCTCGATGGTGAATCCAACTAGTGATCGAAGGGTTATATCATATGAATGACTTGTAGAATGATTTTTTTATTTTTATTTTTTTTTATTTTATTTTATTTATTTATTATATTATTTTTTTATTATTTATTTTTTTATTTTATTTTATTTTTTTTATTTTATTTATTTTATTTTATTTATTTTATTTTTATTTCTATTTTTTTTTTTTTTTTTTTTTTTTTTTTTTAATTATATTTTATTTTTTTTTTTACGTTCGTTCTGATCTATGTGTTATAATATTAGAAGCTCTTGCATAAAATCTTTCAATAACAGTATATGTGGAATTTCACATTTTGGAAACCGACAATAGTATCAAGTTTCAATTATCTCTATCATTAATAAGATTGTATTTTCTTCTTTGCTTCCTATTTTTCTAATTTATATCGTCTTATGTTTCAGCCACCTACAGGAAGTAATAAAATTGTTAATATTTTATAAAGCTGATGAATATGCTTCACTGAATCCAAACTTCCTTGGATGTGTTGAGAATGATTTGGGCATACGAGAATGGGTAGAATCTAATGATCACTTGTACATTGTAACAGATGTCAAAGAAGGTCCTCACTGTGGTAAGTTGGGTCATGCAATGATTTCTTTTGTTACATAGTTAGCATTTCTACAAAATAAAATCAATTTATTTTTGAAGTTATTAATTTAGCATGATCATATGCATAGAATTCAACAAAGGGGATCACTTAAAATAATCTATATGTTCAAAACATAGATGGGAGCAGTGTTACCGACATCATGAATTGAACCTACCCGTTACACAACATTTTGTCATTGTCCCTGTACTCCCCGTTCCTTGATCCTAGAGGACCTCTACAATGAACCCTACATGGTTTCCCTTCATGAAGAAACTCTCATTGTGTCCCTCTTCATGAGCAGAACAATTCCCTTTTGCATCATTTCCCAAAAATCTTTTGTTTTTCCCAATTTAAAGGACCAGCGCTAATGACCCTTTTTCTCCTTGCGCCGATATGCAAGGATTAGAATTGTCTGTAGCGCCGACTGGAGTGACTGAGCCTTGTTCCAGTCATGTTGATCCTCTTTTGGAAATTTTTTAAAATAAGGAGTTGAAGCTTCCAGCTCTAGAAGCTTCGTAACGGAAATCTGGTAGATGGTTGGGCTAGATGGAGTCGAGGATGTTAGTTTGGGTTCCTTTCCCCTATAAGGATGGAACTACCTCAAGAGATAATACCTTCTCCCATGATAATAGGAACCATCTCCCATCGATTCATGCTATATAAACCTCCCTTTTTCCAAGCACAAGCTAGTGTTGAAGTGTTAATGTTGGTGTGCTAGTGCTAATTGAGTTTGGAGTAAACATCAAGCTATTCATAGTTGTAGCTCTCTAGTTGCGTGTGAGGGAGAAGTTTAAATTTGTTTTAGTGTGAAGCCTAAAGGGAAAAGCCTTAAAACTATCATTGTTGAGGCCATCATGGAATGCTAATGGAAATCTGTGGGAACCTGGTTTTGTCGGAGGAGAAAAACAAAATCAAGGCAATGGTTGTAATCTCTTATTGATTTAATATATATGCAACTATCAATTGGTTTCCTACATAATGTGTCATCTCACATGTTTATGGCTTAATTCTTCTTGACTTGTTAAGTAGTTTTAATTACAATTTGTCTATTATCACAGTTCTTGGTTGCTGTTGTTTACTTGCTTCAGGTGTTCGAAGAAGGAAAGGGGAGATAGCTGAAGCGAGCAAGCAAGGTCATCACCAAATGGGATAAGCATACTAAGAGGTAGGCCCTCTTAATTGGTTCTAACCTAAGGAAATTCCCTTGCAGGCTGTATAAGGGTGACCATCTCCTTCAAGACTATCCTGGAATTCCCAGAGTCTTAGAGGTATGGTCTCAAAACCTGAACCAACCATCCCCGTCAACCTTTGGAGATCATGTTGATGTTACGCTTTCAGCTAATGATGGTAAGAAGAAGGGAAAGATTAGATTCCCCTATAGGTTATGTGAAGGATAGAATCTTCTTCACCTTTGTCCTCTTATGGATAAAGCTTCCAAAGTTTTGGAAAACCTTGCAGCTCCTCAACCCCAACTTCTTGTTGGTTATCAGAGGCTTTCTTCTGGCCCTCTCCTGGTTGGTCAAGAGATTGACTTAGGTTCATCTCTTGCTCGCCCTTCCCTTTCTGAGCAAGACTCTCTTGTGTATGTTCCTGACCAACCATTGGTCGAAAAGAGTGTCGACTTGGTTCTGCCACCAGTTGCTCACTATGTTCTAGGAGAGAGTGGTGATCATAGTGCTCATGTTCTTCTCTCTCCTCAGATTCTCATGAATCGAAGCGTGACCCTTCCATCCCGGTTGTTTAGGAGATTCCTTCTCTTATTCCTGTACAACATGGGGGTAATCATATGATACCCCCACCAAGTAGCTATGTCGCCTCTTTCAATTGGGGGCCATTGATTACTTTCCGCCTCCCATCTTATGTGCATTTCTAGATCATAGTACAAGCCTATAATATGGTAGTACATGGAACTATATTAGATGAAGGCGCGTCTGTTAGCATCATGTCTTCTACTACTTGGCAAGATTTGGGTTCCCCATAGCTTATGCCTGTCACTCAGAATTTGTTGGCCTTCAACGGAGGAACCAGTCAGCCCTTAGGGATCCTTCCAAAGTTCCCTATTACTTTGGGAGGAAATACCGTCTATATAGACGTGATGGTAGTCCAAGGTACCTTAGATTTCAATATTCTCCTTGGGCGTGACTATGTTTATGTCATGGGAGCTCTTGTTTCTTCACTTTTCCATGTGGTTTATTTTTTGCACGAAGGGAGAATTGTGACTTTTGATCAACTGTCATTCATTGGTCACCAGGTGCCTCCTTTGCAACCATCGTCCCCTATCAGCTCTTGTTTGCAAGCAGTACCTTCCCTGCCACAAGTCAATTATGTGGCTACTTGTTCCGTCTCCGTGTCTGTTGATGATCACGAATATGGTATAGTACATTATGTACTGGGGGCTTTGGAACCCAATCTATCTTTGGTACCAAATGACATGTATTCCTCCCGGAGCGTGGTTCTTCCATCTAGTGAAGACCTCTTGGAAACCATGTTCTCATATGGTTCATGAACAGATGTGTGAGCATAGTCCCTGGTCTTGTGTCAAGCTCGTTAAAAAATGAAACAAGGGTCATGAGGATAGTTCCTGTTCTTGTGTTAACCTCGTTAAAAAATGAAACAAGAGGCGAGCATAGTTCCTTGTCTTGTGCCAAACTCGTTAAAAAATGAAAAAAGGGTTCGAGGACAGTTTCTTCCTGTATCAACCTTGTTAAAAAATGAAACGGATGCTCGAGGACAGTTCTTTTATGGTGTCAACCTCGTTAAAAAATGAAACAACTCCCTTTTCCAAATCGAGTCTTTGATTAAGATCTCGTAAAATCCCAGTCGAGTCTTTCCAAGATCTTGAAAGTGAACCTTCATTCCATCCACCTAGTTGATTGAAATGAAGCTTGGGGAGCATATTGAGGCATTATTCTGGGGGCATGCAAACTTATAACAAGCATCATTTTTCATTTCAAGCTTGTGTAAACATGAAATCAAATCCAAGTAAAGTTCTCCATGGTTCAAGCTTGTGTAAAGATGAACCCATGCCCGATTTACATCTCTTGATTGCCATTTTAATCAACTGATTTATGCTAGATGAGCCTTAGTTGTTTCATTCCATCGCCACCATCTCTTTGGTCGATCATATGCTTTCACTTGGTTGTTTTTCCTTTCTTGAGGGAACGCAATAATGAATTGTTTTATTAGCCAACCCCTTGACCATTGCATGTTTTGAGCAGGTCCATCATTTCCGGAACCAGTTGCTACCCTTTATACCACTCGTTCCTCTAGGACAAGTCATATTTAAGATCTTTTCTGACTTATAAAAAATGAAATGATTCCCGATTATTTTTCCCTTTTTGATTAGTAAAAGAGAATAAAATGGGGGGGGGGTTCACTTTCAAGCTCTTTTCTGACTCTTTAAACACGAAAATATTGCCAAGATTTTGTCGTTTTGAACTCAATAAAGGCTACAAACATCATTTACCCAGTATACGTTTACCTCTTTTTCGGGCTGGGGTGAACTATTTACGAGAAAGGTACTCCTTGATTGAAATGGTTAAGTGGTTCTCTCAAGTATCATTTTTTACCTTTTAAGGCTTGAGAGACAGAAATGTACGAAAAGGGACCATGCAGAGTTTTCTTTTTCGTGTCTTTTTCAAACTCTCTAAACATGAAAAAGATATTGAGTTACACCTTTGTCGGACTCATTAAAATATTAAACGACATTGGATTCGTCACCATGACGAACATGAGCTTCTCCTTCCTATGGGTCGTTAAACTTACTAGGTCAAATTCATCCAAAGGAAGGGCTTACAGTACAAGCATATGCTATCCCCTTCAAGCTTACGATTAAAATATAATTGGGGTACCTGCCAGCAATGGTGGGCGGTAGTTTGGAAATTCAATCAGTTGCGTCGACAACTCACTCTTAACATGGCACTTTCTGCTTCGTGTTGGGTTGGGATATCCTCCTTTTTATCGTTGACCTTCCTGGGTTGGGCCATTTATTTTTGCCTTCCATTTGATCTCTACCACGTCATCATGACCACTGATCTTATGGATCCAACAATTGCCAAATTCGGGAATTGTGTCGTCGATATGTTCAAGAGTTGTCCTTCTGCAGTTACCCTTACCTCTGATTCTATGTATCGTTCAAAATCATTTGCATCTCTTTGTCTCATGTTGATGATGTGGGATACATCATGGCCCTCCTTCGACACAGTTGTTTCCTATTGACTTCAACTCATTATCCAGGAAGTTGACTGAGAGACTCCCTTCTAGTACCTTAGTGATTGCATGTCCTAATGGAAAGTTCTTCACACTCGATGACAAGTATGCACCATTAGCTGTTGATCAAGTGATTTCACGGGTGTTTGACTTCAGTTCCTCTTTTCACATTCCGTGAATTGTGTTGATAGTACCTTGAGGACCATTGTCATTATTGGTGGTTTCTTTTGCGCTTGTCAACAATTCACATCACCGGCTGTTAATCAAGCGATTTTCTACCATGTTCGACGTCAACACATCTATTCACATGTTATAATTTGTACTTTGATCGGGTTGTGTTGGAACGTAAGACCTTGGGACCAGATTACAAAAGTCCAGGTTGTAAGGAGGTGTGACATGCTTATATTGATATACATGTCTCTCTCAGATGGATGGGTGTGACCATACCATGAGTTATCATATGTGATCCTCTCATTATTAGATGGCTGCGACCATAACTTGGTTTCGATATGATCCTCTTTATGGGATGGCTGTGCCCATATCTGGATCCATTTACATGATCATTCTCTGGATGGCTGATTCCATACCATGCTTCATGTATCATTTGACAGAGGTTTAAGTTATGTATATGTATCTGTACTTGCATGCAGGTTTTACGATGACAGACTCCAGTTCCCCGCACTGATTCATAAAGCATTTCATCCCTCACTCTAGTTCGGCCTCCACACTTTAGGGGCATTTGTTACACAAAATTTTGTCACTGTCCCTGTACTCCATGTTCCTTGATCCTGGAGGACCTCTACAGTGAACCCTACATGCTTTCCCTTTATGAAGAAACTCCCATTGTGTCCTCTTCATGAGCAGAACAATTCCCTTTTGCATAATTTCCCAAAAATCTTCTATTTTTCCCAGTTTACAAGACCAACACTAATGACCCTTGTTCTCCTCGCGCCGATATGCAAGGATTATAACTGTCCCTAGTGCCGACCGGAGTGACTAAGCCTTGTTCCAGTCACACCAATCCTCTTTTGGAATGTTTTTTAAATAAGGAGCCGAAGCTTCTAGCTCTAGAAGCTTTGCAACGGAAGTATGGTAGATGGTTAGGCCGGATGTAGTCGAGGATGTCAATTTGGTCTCCTTTCCCCTATAAGGATGAAACTACTTCAAGAGATAAGACCTTCTCCCATGAGAAGAGGAACCATCTCCCATCCATTCATGCTATCTAAACCTCCCTTTTCTCAAGCACAAGCTAGTGTTGAAGTGTTAATGTTGGTGTGTTAGTGCTAATTAAGTTTGGAGTAAACATCAAGCTATTCATAGTTGTAGCTCTCTAGTTGTGTGCGAGGGAAATTTGGTTTAGTGTGAAGCCTAAAGGGAAGAGCCTTAAAACTATCATTGTTGAGGCCATCATGAGATGCTAACAAAAGTGTGTGGGAACCTAGTTTTGTTGGAGGAGAATAACATCGTCAAGACAATGGTTGTAATCTCTTCTTGATTTAATATATATGCAACTATCGATTGATTTCCTACATAATGTGTCATTTCACATGTTTATGGCTTAATGCTTCTTGACTTGTTAAGTAGGTTGAATTACAATTTGTCTATTATCACCGTTGTTGTTTGTTTTTGTTTACTTGTTTTAGGTGTTCGAAGAAGGAAATGGGAGATAACTTAAGCGAGAAAGCAAGGTTATCACCAAATAGGATAAGCGTACTAAGAGGTAGGCCCTCTTAATTGGTTCTAACCTAAGGAAATATTCCATAGAATGTATTAGTTATGGCTAGACCCATTATCAGGCTAGAGGAATTGTTTGTGTCCGCACTCATAATTTTACTTCACCAAAAATGGGTGACTCCATTGGGGAGCCAATCCTTCTGTTTTGTTTTCTTGGAATTTCATGGTTTTGTGTGAAATTTTCTAGTTTCGCCAATTTCCCTTTAGTTTTGTTTGCTTTCCTTTGCTTACTGCTCTAGTTTTGAAATTCATAGTAGCAAGTCTGGTCCCAGTTTTTTTTTTTTTGCATTCTCGCTCAGCGCGCTTAATTCGCTGACAGTTGCGTCGATCAACGCGATACACTGAGAAATAGTCATGCCGACCCCCTTCTGGTGCTTGTTGTTGGTTATACATTCGCGCTAATGCCTGTCTCAGTCAAACTTGGTTGTTGACAGAGATTGATTTTCCAACTTGTCCAAATCAAACTTGTTTGTGGATAGAAATTAATTGTCAACGCGAGTTTGAACTCTAAGTATGAGTATGACTTAGTTGACTAAACCAAACTTGTCTAAAAAGTCCTATAAAAGGTTAAAAACCCTCATCCAGTCTAATTTATGTCATTTTTATCTTTACCAGGCTCATTGCTCCTCTGCTAGGTGATTAACTTTGTAACACCCTACTCCCACACTCACCAAAGTTCACCGGGGTAAATATGTGATGACTAGTTACTATGATACGACTCAACCTCCTAGGTATAGTTAAGGAGGTGGAATCGACAATACTGACCTTCTCCAGGAGCTATATGACCCCCTGAAGCTAAACAACCACTGCAGGTGCCAAAACCTCAAGCTAACTTGCTTTTTCACTAACCTGGACTCCCATTTGCTTACATAACAAGGAAAGCCAACAACTGTGAGCCTCTAATCACATGGATAACCTTGCCTCCTAGTGACTATAGTCTAAATTACTCAGTTTTGTGCTTGCTACTTCAAGATCTAAGCCACTTTTTCAACGATAGGATCCAAACCTCTACCCATAACTTGATAGAACTTTCCATAATAATGAATGACATAAGGACAAAGTCATTAATGAAAAAATTAGACAAGAACTTAACTTAACAAAGCTTGACCATCACAAAAAAATTGTCAACAACATTGTGAACATGTAATCTACAGGTTATAAATGCATATTTGAACATAGGGCTCTCATACTGATCTGAAAATCATCAAGAAGGTCTGATGCCCTCTCACAATAGTTGCATTATCATCTAGTAGGTTACACATTCATTAGCCATTAATTCACTAATCAAAACATTATGAGATCATGTTGTAGCAAACAACAAACCCCCATTATTATTATTTATACTTAGTTTCTAATAAATAATGGGTATTTTTTTGCTTAAGTTAGTAGGTAAAACATTTTGCTTTTGTTTAATAAATGGATAATAGGGAAATAATTTCTAAGTGCTTGAAATTATTTTCATTAAAACTTAAAGTTTCTCCCTTATTGAAATGAATCATTGTAACTCCATTATCAGAGGTAAATTTTAAAAAGTGTTACAAAATACCCACTACTGAAATTCCCTTTATACTTAAGCTTATGCTATTGGGTCATTTGTTTTCAGGGCCTCTTTATTTAATAAGCTTTATTAATAAAAAGTTACGAAAAATCTGATCTTTGAAATTTGACATCCTGATGCATTTAATATTTAAATAATTTTCATGTCGGAATTACCAACATCGTAAGTGAAATTTAATTGCACTTCCAAAAATACAACTCTCAAAACTATTATGATTAAAATATTCCATTTTGGAACTGCTCATTTCAGAGCCTCATTTTTAATTACACTTTCGAAAAACTCCTCATATTTCGACATTGGCCATTTTGGGACTTAATATTATCAAAGCCATCGTATTTTTGAGCTTCTCATTTCGGAGAATTAAAATATCGCAAGTTTATTTTAACTTCCTCTCCGATATTTCACTCCTGAAATCCTACATGGCATCCTTCACATGGCTTCCCATTATATTACTTATTAGATTTAAAGTGATTTGAATGCATCTCGAAAGCATAACTGATTTGCATTTAATTCACTTTGATATTATTAATTCATTTCGAAAAAGGGATTTCTTACTGTAAAGTTATTTTCACCAGCGCTAATTTGATTGATAATTACTGTTTATTCTAACTTTCTTCATCTGTCTCTTACATGAAAACTTTGATTCTCACAAATACGAAGAAATGAAGAAGGGAGGAAAGGCTAAGAAGAAGGCTCCTCTGCAACAATCTTTTGGTCCAATTGCATAAGACATAGATGAAAAGAATCCAAAAGCTAGATTGTTCTCTAATATAGTATGCACCAAAGATGTTGGAATTTCTTCCTGGGAAGTGATTTATCGGCATTTTGAGGATGAAAATCCTAGGGTTACTAAGAGAATAATTACAACAAATGATAGTGTCCTAGTTTTATAAACTATTCCTACAGAAGAGCAAATCAAACAAAACTGTTGTAACATATTCTATTCTAGAGAAGAAGGACGTTTAGGTTATTAATGCTCTTCCCACCTCCGAAGTGATGCTAAATATAGAAGAGATTCCTCCTCTAGATACTTTTTATAGTCCTCAGCATAAAGTTATGGTAACAAGAGGAAGGAAAAAGAGAAAGTTGGATCAGTCTCAGTCAATGATTTCTAATAAGGTCTCTTCCTTTGAAGTCTTATGGAGGGGATCCACTACATCCCCAACAAGTGAGTTGGGGAAATTGACTCAGTTCATTGGTTCTTATGCATCAACTGCCATTGATAAAACCACAAAAGTCCAGTAACTTCTGAAGAAGAAAGAATAAAGGATTGTCTTGCTTGAGCAAGCTCATGAGGTTGAGAAGCAAAAAATCAATGAAAAATGGCAGAGCTAAATGACAAGGTTACAACAGAAATTTGATTCACTTAAGGTATAATATGATAAAGAATTTCAAATTAGGGATGATCAGGTCAAGGATATGCAAAAGAGGATAGAACAGTTGCATGTGAGTCCTCAACTGACATAATTGAAAAAGGAAGCCAAAGAATTAAATGTTCTTCTTGGGCATCAGCAAAAGGTATTTTGCAATAAACTGGTGATAATTCAAGATCATTGTAAAACTACAGGTTACCTTGTGGACCACTTATCTGATATGAAAAATTAATTTGAAGAAATGAATGAAAATCTCATAAAGTTCCTTAATTGGTTGAAAAGTGAAGAGGTTAGATATGCTAATCTACCAAAGATTGATCAGAGAATGGGATATGTGAATAAAGAAGGCCAAAGCAGCCATAAATGAGGCCTGAAATCTTGCCAGCACAACTATTGAATTGGTTAATCATTATTTGTTGCAGTCTAATCTCGTTCCAAATTTCCTTGAAGATACTTTGTGAGATGCTAAGGTATTGTAAAAAATGTGGCAGGAACACTGCAAGAAGATCTCCGAAATGATCGATTAATTGTCCAAAGTTAGTCTTTAACATCATTGATAGTTTGTAGTCAAGCCTCACAACCAATGGTTAGTCCTCTAATGCCTTTCAAACGTCACCATGCATATGCTTCCATCCTTGAATATTTCTATTTTTACAAGTCAAATGAGGATCAAGCCCAAACATCCACCATAGCTTAACAGTTTGATAGATATTTACAAATTGCAACAGCTAACTCTTGGACAATCTTCTTCTTAAACTTGGAAAGTTGTTGCAACTATTTCTTAATTTGTCTATTGTTGTTGTTTTAGTTGAAGAGTTGTTATGATAGTTTATTTTTATCTTTTGTATGTAAAACTATAAATTCCCTCTCTAAGGTGGAGAAGGGGTTCTGGATGTTTGTAAGAACAAACCTAAATTGCACTATTGTATTTAAGTTTTTCTTAATATTAAGTTTAACCACTTTTATTTCCGCGATGAGAAAAATTGCAGTGTATTAGGTACTACTATCCTATTTATCTGTGTATTTGCTTTGAATAGAACTATTATATGTTATTGTTCGCATATATGTGTGAAAATCAATCTTTCATGGTCACTATTGATATGCTTGATTGAAATTTGCTTTATATTGTGAACAACGAGATCTCAAACATATGTGATGTTATAACAAATTAATTAAATTAAATTAAAATAATTTACTTTAATTGCATTTATATCATGATTGCGTAATGATCTATATTATTGTGTTAATTGTGAGACCTTTATAGCACATATGCCATCAGCTTACCCGAGTATAATAAGTAGTTTATAATAGTTCTTATTTCAGTTATCTATAATTATGAGAATACATTATCACCTTCCATCCCACTCCATATAATTTTGTTTAAGGGAAACTGGTCTCACAATTTTAGTCGGAGCCAACATTCCAAATGGAAAAGGGTCTGCTTTAAGATCTCGACTGGGTGATTTTCCCCAATGTTGATGAAGTCATTTAGGACCATAAACACTTTTGGTGCTAGAAGGAGGGCCAATTGACTATGAACGGTAAGAAAGTCTCATTCCAATCTAGAGGTCATTCGAAGAGTCACTCCCCCTCAAAGCCTCCTCCAACTTCCAGATCACATTCTAAATTCCCTGTTTCTAGATTTGAAGTTTCCCATCTTCATCTCCTAGCCTAACTACGAAATTAGTTGGTGAAACTTCCATGCCTCTTCTAGATCAACTTGTAGAAGCTCCTGAACTTCCAACTTTAATTCAAAAATTGGAAGGGATTTCCATTTCTAGAGAACGTATTTCTCAAACAGAACTTTTTTATGACAATTTCACTTCATGACTAAGTCTTCTGTAATTCTTACCAGATCACAGAGTGAGAAGCTTGGAATTAAACCTTTTGAATTTCTTTGCCAATCCATAAGAAAAAGAAACATATTTAAGGTACTGAGTCTTCAGCTAGTGAGATCATTTCATCTTGTCCACCTTATACTCCCTCTATTCAACTCTGTTCTTCTCAACCTACCGTACCTTCTTCCTATCATCCTTTGTCATCTTCTTCCACCCATATTCCTCTTCCAAAATCAACCAATGCTATTGTTTTCAGTAGTACTAAAGGGGAAACCTCATCAATTGTTAATACTTCAACAACCCCTTCTTGAAGCACAACTTCTTTTTGACTTAACACTAATCCAAGAATGGAAAATCAACAAGTTAGACCATGGAAAAATCTAGGAGTGGTTGAAATTACACCTCCCCTGCACCCTCTTCCTAAAAATCCAGAGATATGGTTGCAAAAGTATAATCAAAATGATGGTTTACCCACATAGGAACATTTCACAATTTCATGCTAGCAATCAACCTTAACAGGGTTTCCGAAGAGGATGTGGTTTGCAGAATATTTCCTTATATATTTGAAGGAGAAATAGGGTCTTGGTATTTTTCCCCACCATCTTGATCTATTACAGATTGGGATACATTCAAAGAGCAATTTCTTAAGAAGTTTGGGGATGATAGAATAATTTCTACTTTGATTAATGATATATCAAATCTTAAAGCTACCCCAAATGAGAAAATCAAAGATTTGAATTAAAGGTTTAATAAATTATTGAATAAAACCTCAACTGCATGTAGACCAGATGTTGATGTTCTGATTGGATGGTACATCAACAACTTACCTTCAAATATTGCGATGTTTGTAGATAGAGCTCAAAACACCATACTTGCTGATAACATGAAAGAAGCCATAACTGTTGAAAAAATTGTACTTGCCCTTGAAAAGAAATATGTTGTAGAAGAAAGAAAACAAGAAAAAAAGGTAACTTTCAAAGAAGAACCTAAGAAGAAAGCTTCCAAGGATCCTTTTGATGTGGAAGGTTTGCGGAAGGTCCTTAAAACTATGTCTAATGAGATGGTAGAGCTTAAGAAGCAGGTTGCCAAATCTTCAAGGAGATATTATAGACCATTTAAAAATAATCAACCTCCTCAACCACCTGCTCAAATTTGAAATGTAGATTTTGATGATGAAGATGAGGAAGATGAAGAAACTACATCTGTAGAAGAAATATAGGAAGAAGAAATAATATAAGCTCATAGATCATGGGATTATATTCTTACTAGAGAAAGCAAAAGAAGAAGCTCTTCCAGTTAGTACCCTAAGTAAAGGACCCACAAATACCACACCAACAAGCGAAAATCAGAAGAGCCACAATAACTCAGCTAAGGAGAAAGGTATGTCTAGAAAAAATTCTAATTAGTCCACTGATCCTACTTTGAGTACTTATAAATTACCTTTTTTTTCTTCTTCTTCATCGAGGACTTTAATAGTTTTTTATACCATTGAATATAACATAGTAGAGGACATGAAAAAGAAGAAATCAAATATCTCCATGTATGAAGTTAATAAATTAAAACAATAGCAACAATTATTATTAAATGAGTTAAATGTTGTACCTGCATCCCCATTGCCCTCAACTATTGTTACTTCTAAAGTATCAAAAGGGAAAAATAAATCACCTCATGTCTCCTCAGGTAAATTGGATTCTTTTGATGCAATCTTGATTGGAGATAGATTTAATTCTCATTCTCCTCCTTTTCTCTTGTCTTATGAAGATTTTAACAAAAAAAATCCATAATTGTCTTAGTAGATTGAGTTGCTTATTTTAATATCATGCCTTATTTAGTGTGCCTTAAATTAAATGTAACATCTTAGAAATATGTTGTGCAAATTTTTGAGCTGGACAGAACAAAAGTCAAATTTTTGGGAGAAGTGAATGGTGTATTGATTGGACTATCTTCCAATTCAAAAGTGTTTCAAATCATTGATATCTTGGTCGTTGATATCCCTGAATTCGATGGTCTCATCTTAAGCAGGGATTGGTCCGAGAAGTTACATTGTTATTTCACAACGGACTGGTCACACCTTTGGCTCCCTAACTTTCATAAACCAAATCAAACCATAGTTGATAGGGAGAGACATATGAAGTACTTTGTGATTGATTTAAATGAGGAGAATGAACCTGTAGATTTTACCAATAACATTTAGGGAAATTACTCTTCAAAATCTTTCCTCGACAATTTTCCTGCCCAATGTTCTCCTATTCCAGTTGATTCTGTTTCATCACAAATAGAAAAAGTTTCACAAAAGGATTCATTAAAATGTATCAATATTGTAGAAAATCCTATAAATATGTCTGATGATTCATTTTGGACACTTTATTTTGACAGATCAAAGTCAACTTATGGTGCAAGAGCTGGTTGTATACTAATTAAACCAAATGGAGAGAAAACCATGTTTGCCTGCAAGTTTGAGTTTGAATGCACTAATAATGTTATTGAATATGAAGCGTTGGTCTAGGGTTTGCAAAAAGCTATTAGTCTTAAGTGAAATACCTTAAAATTTTTTGGTGATTCCAAAATTATTATCAAACATGTAAGGAATATTATTCACTGTGTTTCAAATCATCCGACACATTATCCATTCTTAATTCAAGACTTGACTTCACATTATATGGCATTTGATATAACTCCAATCCCCATAATTCAAAATGCTAGTGGAGACATTTTGGCTATCGTTGCTTCCAAACTCATTCCTCTTGAGGACTTCAGTCCAGATAGATTTTCAATAGAATTATTTTTAATCACTTCTATCCATGATAACATCACTAACTGATGAGTGTTTAATGATGATAATGATATTATAAGTTTTATGACTTTAGAAGGTACTTATACATACTAGATCATTGATGAAGATGAACATGACATGCAACTTAATATGTATTTTGATGAAAATTCATTACCAAAACCGCTAGTTAAGTTAGAGGATTTGTATGACTTGAAGGATATATTAAAAACATAACAAATTGTAAAATCCAGAGTAGTACCTTAAGGTTTGAACTTGTTAATTTAGGGCTCGAAGAGAAACCTCAAAATATCAATTTAGGACTTGGACTCATTCCCGACGAAAGGCTCTCTTTTATACATTTTCTAAGGAGACAAAAAGACGTTTTTGCCTGGAGTTACAATGACCTGAAGACATATGACACTTCTATCATCTGGCATACCATACCCATGTTGTCCGATGTAAAAGTGGTTCAACAAAAACTTAGAAAAATTCACCCTAATCTTGAAACTCAAATCAAGATTGAGTTGAATAAATTGCTAAAATCTAAAATCATCTTTCCGGTCAGACATTCCAAGTGGGTGTCAAACCTCATCCCTGTTGGAAAGAAGAATGGGGATGTCCGAATTTGTATTGATTTTAGGAATTTTAATAAAGCATATGAAAAAAGACAATTTTCCTCTGCCTCTGATGTAACAAATATTACAAGTTGTTGTAGGTTTTGAGCTTATATCATTCTTATATGGTTTCTCAGGTTATAACCAGATCCTTGTTCACCCCGCACACAGATTAAAGATGACATTCAGAACCAAATGGGGAACCTACGTTTATCAAAAAATGCCTTTTGGTTTTATTAATTATGGAGCAACGTTCCAAAGAGCTATGGATATTGCTTTCAAAGCTCTGATTAATAAATCAATAGTTTAAGATGGGATGCTTCTATGATTCATTATTTAAGCCAAGATCTTCCAGAAAAATCACATAGAAAACTTAGGGTTGACACATTTTGAACCTCTATCTAGGTTCATCATTAGGACAAGGATGCGGAGCAAGATCAACATATCACTAATTTATACCAGAGATGCAATGGTAAATTTCAAACAGTAAAAAGGGAATATAAATAAAAAGATACATTAAGAGATAAAAAAACAATTATTTATTTTTATTTTTTCCAGAAATTATTACATGACTTTGACAACTTCTAATAGTTTGTCATATAATATATTAATATTCAACTATCTACAACACTATCAATTAAAATTATATTAATAATAAATAATGTCTGATTAAAAACTATATCAATCTAATAAGAAAGGGAAAAAGTATATACTAATATCATTAATAGAAACCATTAAATTCAATAATAAAACAAAATTCGAACTAAAATCAAAACAAATAAAAGAAAAGAGATCATAGAACTGAACAAACACAAATCAGGACATGAAAAGGAAAGAAAGGAGGGGAGAAAAACCTAAGGGGTTAAGAATAAAGGGAAGGGACTCATGAGTTGCTTAACTTCCACCCATCGTCCTTATTAAGAATGTTACTTCTCTTTTCAATCCAGATGGCTTCTCTTAATTTTCGGTGATGGAAATGGTTCTATTCAAAGAAAAGGACTAATCATCTTAATGACTAAAAGCAGATCTTTGAAAGGTGTAGGAGAATTGGAATATCTCTAAATCCTAAAAAATCATTCTTTGCTCTTAGTGAAGGAAAGCTTATAGGATTTATTGTTTCAAAAGATGGAATCACCATAGACTCAAAGAGAGTCAAATCTATCTCAGAAATTCCCATGCCTCATAATAAGAAATCAATGCAATCTTTCCTTGGGCAAATCAACTTCGTTAAATGTTTTGTTCCTGATTTTTCACAGATTGTCATGCCTCTTCAAAGCCTGATTAAATAAAAGGAAATTTATAAATGTGGATAAGATGAGAACCCATCTTTTGAATCTATTAAACAAGCTATAATTGATGCTGCTTCATTATCATCTCCTGATTTTTCCAGGGATTTTGCCTTATATACTTTTGCCTCCGATCATTCTTATGCAACAATTTTAACTCAACAAAATCTAGAACAAGTTGAAGCTTTAATTGCTTTTTATAGTTCTACATTACAAGGAGCAGAATTAAATTATTGAGAAGTTAAAAGGCAGGAATTCACAATCTTTAAATCAATTAAACATTTTAGACCTTTTTTCTTAAAATCACACACAAAAGTGATTGTACCTTTTCTAGTTGTGAGACAATTACTTATTCAAAAATACTTAGGAGAAAATAGAGCTAACTGGATCACATCCTTACAAGAATATGACCTTGAAATCAAACTAGCTAAGATTGTTATGTCAAGGTTTTTGCAGGTTAGTAGCAAGTGGATCTGAGGATACATCTTAAAGTTGATTCAGGTAATAACGTTGAAGTATGAGGGGTATGTCTTAATGATACCAAGTCCCAATATGTTGATTTGATTTTCTATTTAAAGAATGGATATGTACAAGTTGAAGTAGATTTCAAAAAGAAAAGAGCATTGAGATTGAAAGCCAATTAACATCAACATGTTAATAATTTTTTTTTTTAGAAAAGCCTGAAGCTAAAAAGGTGTTGCAGGAATTACATGATAGACCAACTGGTGGACATTACAGTGGAGACACAACTGCTCATAAAATCCTCCATGCTAGATACTATTGGCCAATTTTGTTAAAAGATACACATGCGTATGTGATAAAATATAAAATACGCAGACCTCTTTAGGAAGAGAAAAGAAAGGAATCTTGCCTTTACAACCAGTCAATATTGAACAACCCTTTGAACAGTGGGGGTTAGATATCATAGGTGAGATTATTCCAGATTCTTCTAAGCAACATAGATATATCCTCACTGCTACTGATTATTTTACTAAGAGCGTGGACGCAGTACCTTAAAAGGTGGTCAATTCTGAGGATGTTATTGATTTAATTGATCAACACATTATTACCAGGTTTGGCTTTCCCAATGCTCTAATGTTTGATAATGCTTCAATTTTTTCTAGAAATGTAATTACTGAATTTTCACTAAAAAGGGGTTTCAAAATTAAATATTCTGCAAATTATTATCCCCAAGGGAATGGATTAGAAAATTCCACTAAGAAAAACCTCTTGAGAACCATAATACAAACTCTGGATGAAAATAAAAAGAATTGGCATAAAGATTTAATTTTTTCTCTATGGGTATATATAATTACTCATAAAGCTTCCTTAGGGACTTCACCTTAGTATCTAGCTTATGGAAAAGAAGTTGTGTTGCCTCCTAATATAGCTTTAACTCCGTTAGCCCTAGTGAAATCAATTGAAGAATAACCATGTTCTTCCCTTCAATTGAGATTGTCTCAAGTATTTAAATTAGAAGAAGGGAGAGATAAGGGAAAGCAATTTCGTGCCAAACATCAAAACAATATTAAGCCTTGGTTCGATGCAAGTTTAGTTGGGAATAAAACTTTTGAAGTTGGGGATTTGTGATGAGGCTCATCAAAAGGTAAACTATATGGGTCATAATGCCACTCTCTAACTTATTACATTGTCTTCTTTTTTTTTCACATTTATTTCCAGATTTTATTATAGTTTGCTCAGTGAGAAGTGTAAAAGTGAGTTACTATGTCCTATGGCCTAATGTGTGTTAAAATAGGGAAATTGGAGCAGTTTTGAGTTGACTTGAGTGCATGGAATTAGAGTAGACAAGAAAGTGCTGGCTTAGGGGGTCTTGACCTAGGTTCAGAGTTAGTTGCGCCAACCAACAAAACCGTACACTGCTGGCCCTTTGGCAACAATTCGCGTAGCACACACTACAGTCTCACCCGAAGCAGTATTGGGGGATGCAAGAACCAAGTTTCCTCATCTAGAGACGAATGTGATGTCTTTTAGTGCCTTAGATCTACTTTCACACATATCAATAATCTCCTAGGGCTATTTTCCTGCAACTAGGTCAACCGGTTTCTAGACCTTCGTGAAGGCCTGCGATTAGTAATTGCGGACCTAAATCAGAGGATTTATCTACTTTCATGCATCAACATGTAACCCTAGATCAGGTTTTGTGTAGATCTACTTAATTTTTTGGAAAACATAAGAGAAACAGTTTGTAACTTCGTAGAAGTGGCTAAGCATTCATTTCATACATTATTAAGACATATTCAATAAAGTCGCATAACATTCAATCATTATTCCATAAAACATGTCATTAATTGACAACATATAACATAAACAGATGTGGTGGAAATACACAGTAATTCTTCAAAAAGTCTTCTTTATTAATCTTTAGTTCACTGATTACAGACTCTTTACCCTACGTACACAGTTGCAAGGGCCCGGGCACTCAGCTGCGGACTCTACCTAGGCCTCCTATGAACTCAGCTGTAGGAGCCTTCCCTTCTTACCTAAGTGTAGGAAGCAGAGCCTTCCTACCTTAGCTCTCTCCCAAGACAACAAAACTCTCTTCTCTACCCAATTCTCTATCCAAACTTGTTCCAACTTCCCTTTAAGACTTGCTAAGACCCAACTATTTATAGACTTTTCGATACAATGCCATGGTTCACAGACCACGGGTGAATCTCAAAACCGACTCAAAACTTTACCCAAAACGGGGGGTTAAGCCCCTTTGACTCTTATTCATCTACGTGCTCTGCTTCCACATATCGCAGAGACTTTACATCTTTTACAAAATTGTATGCAAAATTTGGGTTAAATAATGTCAAACTGATCCAGGGGACCACACCCCAACAGGCCCCCAACAGAAAGATCATGACTTGCCCTCGAGTCACTCAGCTAGTTGTTCCAGTTTCTGGAGAGCTCGCTGAATGCCATGGTCAACACCTGAAGCTCTGCAGTGGTCTATTCTGCTTCTTGTTGGACTTCCTGGACCAATTTCTCTTTGGTTGGCCCCTCTACTGCCAGTTGTGTAATCATCTGTGTCTGTTGCATTGCCTTCAACTTCTCAATAATGTTATGTGAAAACTGTTGAACTGCGACATCTAGGTGAGCCATGGATTCTTTGATAACCACTTCTCTTTGTTCTCAAACCTCCGTTGGTGTGGTTGGTTGCAACTTCAATTGCGTCTCAGCTATCTGCATCCGAAGATTGAAAGTCACCTTATCGACCTTTTCCTTTGATGCATGCACTGCGATAACCAATTTCCTCACTTTAGCAGAAGCATTTACATCTTTTGATATATCCAGCTTAGGGACAGACTTGCAAGCCTACTCAATTGCTGTGACCAAATTCTTGCACTGTGTCCACAATTCCTCCTGTTCCTTCAATGCCTGAGTCTTTTCTTCGAAAAGCTGTTCATTGTTGACTCTAAAATCACTGGTGACAGTGAGTGTGTGCTGCTCTCTGATTTTCAATTCGTCGGAGACTACCTGATGCAACTCATGAAGGGTCTGAAGTGGTAGCGCAACAAGTTTCAACGCCATATTCTTCACTATGTTGAGCACTATGCGATCCTCATTTAATTCCACACGAATTGACCTTTCTTATAAAGGAAATACTTTGAGATCCAGAGGCCATTCAATCTCTGAGACTGCACTCCGTCCCTGCATCAAGCTCACCTGTGCTTTGATCACCTTCTCAACATCCACCTGAATTTTGTTTGCTTGGATTTGCAGCTCGCGTAGATCCTTTTGGACACTCCCTAGCATCTGCATGTTTTGCTGCTCAAATTGTTGCATCACCTATGTTGTTGTGAATGGAATCTTGTCACCGATCTCATCAAGATTCCCTTCTTTCAACACCATGGGAACGATATGTGTCTTCTTGTCAGACTTGTGTTTCTTTTGCTGTCAACCTTTCTGCACTTGCGTTCACCTCTTTAGGATGAAAGGAGTGCTTTGCTCCTCATCGCCACCTCCTCCCTGCTCTGACAACTCTTGCTCATCAGTGTGGTCAGAAGAAAACTTCTCACTCTCCTCATCATCCTTCTGTCCTCTTTTTTCTTGCACTTTGGCAATGCGCTCCTCCTCCATACGGGCCTTCTCTACAGCTACCTTGGCAGCCTCCTTCTTGTTTTGCTCGGCCCATGTGTGCGCAACATTTTGTGTTACTTCCTTCCACTTCTGCGCAATAGAGATTTCTGCGCTTGTGCTTGTTCCTGCATCTAACTCGATAGGTGTGCACCATTCCTGAGGCCAAAGCCCCATAACTTCCTAGATATCCGTATCCATCACCATATAAGGCAACAGAGGCCATTTCTACTCAGGGTCTCAAAGCGCTTTGATCGAGATCCTATGAAAATTGGCTTTAAATTTTGCATAAGCTGATAGTTGTGTGAACAAGGTGGGAGACAACCTTGGTTGTTGATTAACCAGCATGTGCATGTCCATATCCATAAAAACCAAAAATATCTTCTCTTGGACCACCATCAGGCTCACCCAATCAGACTCTTCAATGGGTTCGATAATGCTTGTCTCTAGCATTTTATTGAGGTCTTGGTGAACCTTTTTCTTATACTTAGGGTTAAGGTGATAAGGCCTCTGTGTAACAAGCTTCGTGTCTGGCTTCAATGTGATCTTCATAACACCCAAATCACCAATTATGCCCTTTAAGTCTGAAAAATCAGTGGGGAAGAGATCTTGGTATTCATGAAGTAATTCAACAACTTTATCTACTGTAGTGTCATCTTAATAGTCTCCAATCTTTGCGAACTTCAGTTCTTCTTCAGTGCCAATGTTTACTTGCTTCATTTTCAAAGGTTCAGAGACATCTAGGTTCTCTACCTGTGGGCCTTTGACTTCGCGATGCTGTTCTGTCTCTGGAATATTGATATTCCTCGGGTCTCATTCTTCCTCTTCAGCGGTCACATTATAGCATTCCAATGCATGGTGTAGCTGGGTGCTCCAATCTCGTTGGATCCATTCCATAGGTTCCTTTGGTGTTCTAAAGAGAACCGCTTTAATTTATTGTAGCGCTTCATCGATGCTTGGAAATCCGTCCTCGAAGTTGAAAGTTGATAATAATCCATCCTTCAATACATCCCATTTTGCGGTGGCGTGGCAGAGTTATGTTTCGAGATGCCAGTTCATGGGTATTGTATCCAAGGTGTGACAAAAGATATGCACCCATTCAGGCTACGGTTCCATCCCCCATACCTTAGTCCACTTTTCTAGGTGATCGCGTAGATCATCCTTTCCGCTATACTTCTAAGGCATTCTTGTATTAGGATGCCCAAATTGTAACTTCATCATGTGCCTATACTCCCTCCATCTTGCAAAACTATCCTTGTGCGTACCCCACCATCATGTAAGAGTAGCATGCAGTGCCAACTTTAGTGCTTGAAACCAGTGGTCTTTAGGGACTTCACGCTCAAATTCATCTAGAAATAGATCTACGTCAGTCAAACTATCATAATAAAGGAGTTTTCTTATCTCCAACGAAACACAACACAACAACTTTGTCATCATATTGCACCGCAACTTAGACACTTCATGTAAGTGATTTTTCCAATGCTCTAACTCCTCATTTGAATCAAAAGTGCATGAAATTTCGCAGTCCCATGCAATCCGTCCATCTACTGTTGGATTGATCCAAACCTAATTTCGCGTTGTTATCTTGTAGATTTGATCCAACTCATCGTCACTTTCCATGTAATTGTGGACTGGTTCAATATAGCGTGCCCCTTTTGTGGGATCCAGTGGCACTATAACCCTAAGCGACTTTATTACAAACAACATTGTCCTCTTCTTTAGATTAATGGCCCCATCATATCAATAGCCTAGTTGATTCCCAGGAGCGCGGGGTAGGGATTACTGTCATCGACAATTTCTATAACTTCCAATTTGTTTACTGCACTCGCACCGTTAATATCAACCGTACTCTATATAAGCGTCCCATGGGGATGATTTTATGCTGATTCACCATCCTGAGCTGAATTAGAGACCACTGAGGTGCAGGCCTGCCCATCCTTTCCCATGTATGTTTCGGTAGAGCATTCGCATCAGACCCCAGATCCAAGATGACCTGGTCCATTTCATAATCACCTATTTATGCTTTTAAACGCATCTCTCGACCCATTCGTGCCTTTTGCTTACGATTTTTCTGACCGCACGTTGCTCCGAAGGAGTCTTTTCCTTATTGGCACACTTGTCTATTAGGTCTTGTAATCCTTCCATAGCCTTCCTGTCGCGTAGCAACTTTATACAGGTATCTAAAAAGGTAGTGAGTACAGAAGGATCAACCTCTGATGGCGCACTAGTTTCTTGCATCTTGTCCTGGCTTCCTAAGGTGGAGGACTCAGCAAAGCTGTTTTTAGCTTCCATGAATGTTTCCTTAGTGTGATTAAGATCAAAATCGACTTCCTTCTTTAGAGCTTTGCGGACCCATCCATATTCTTTAGGTTGCTTACCTTATCGGCGCCAATCGTCGTACCGCTTCTTAGCACAATATTAATGCTCTGATCCTCCTCGTGGGACTCAACCCTCATCATTTGTAAATTCTGCATAGGCTGCTGAGGATGTGGTTTCTTCTCTTGCATATTATATATTAACACCAACCATTCTTCTATGGCATGGTCGAAATCTTTGCAGTATTGACACGAAGGGTGGGTCGGATTTGGGCAATCTCACGCAAAGTGCCTCGACTATCCACAGTAGTAGTAGATAATCTGACGCAACCTATACTAAGTCTTACTCCTCGTCCTCGGCCTTGAAAACCTCTGTGTGCTCCTCAGATACCTTGATCTAGAGGGCGAGTCTCTACTTTCATATGGTAAGTAGGGGTTTCTTCCATCATTAGCTCATAGCTTCGACAGTGGCGCTCATCGTGGCCCATAGACTTGCAGAAATTACAGAACAACTACTGAGGTGTTTGAACAAACTTCTGAAGCAAGTGGCAATTATCTGTTGCATGTGGCCAAGTGGTTTGAAAAATGACACACCATAGTGCAGCCCCCATGCTCGGCCCTGCTGCAGCTTCTGGCTTTAGGGGAATTGGCCCTCGTCCTGTAATATAACTTGCATACACGGGGCAATGATCTTTATCGTGCTCGTGGCCCTTTCACTTCAAACATGAAACTTTTGTGTGCACTTTTGGCTTGGCCTCCTTGTCTTTCTTTAAACCTTGTAATTCTAGGTGTAGGATTGCTAACTATGAGTGGATCTGCTGCACTTCTAGGTTTGTATCTTGAATAGGTGATGTGTGCAACCTCATCGCTATCTCCAGGGCTTTTACCTGTGTTACTATCTTCTGTTGTGACAAAGAAATTCTCAAATGGGGCAAAAGCGACACGATAAACCAGTCGTGACGCTGGCTATGTTAGGTCTGCATGTTAGCCTATCTGATCTGGCACTTCAACCTCTATTCAAAGTCCCAAGACGTCTCCTCAACCTTCACCATGATCTCTTTAAATACAATCACCGACTGCGAGTCAGATGTAGGCTTCCTAAACTCTTTGTTCAAAGCCGTCTGAGTTTATGCTAGTGATGCATGAGCATTGTAACCATAATAATTAATGTACCAGGTTAGCGTGTGATCCTGCAAGTCATTAAACAACTGTGCCTTCTTTATATTATCATCGTTGATTTTTTGCACTGTCCATACAACGTTCGCAACAAACTAGAACTGCTTTGGATCTTCGCTTCCTATGCCCTTGAAGATTGGCAACAGAATCATTTGTTGGCTCAAGGGGTCCTGACCTAGGTTCAGAGTTAGTTGTGCCAACCAACAAAACACTACACTGCCGGCCCGTTCAGCAACAACCCGCTGTGGTGCAGGTAAATTCTGAGTGCAAACACAAACAATTCCTCTGGCCCAAGAGAGAAGGTCTAGTTACAAACAAACAATCTATGGAAAAACTCCTTAAGCTAGAATCAATTAAGAGGGCCTACCTCTTAGAAAGCTATTCTTCTTGATGATGATCCTGCTTCCTCACTCCAACTATCTTCCATTTCCTTCCTGCAAATACCTGAAACAAGCAAACAACAACAACAACAAACGTGAGAACATGCAATATTGTATTCAAGCTACTTAATAGGTCAAGGAACATTAAGCCATAAATAGGTAAAATGACACTTCATGTAGGAAATCAATTGATATTTGCATTAATATAAATGAGAAAGAGATTACAACCGGTTCCTTGACATTGCTAGTCTCCTGCAACATATCTGGGTTCCCACACTTCTGCTAGCACTTCATGGATAGTCCTAAAATGAAAATTTTAAGGCCTCTTTCCCTATAGTCTCAAACCGAACCAAAATCACACTATTCTCCCTCAAACACACATTAGAAAGCTACAAGCTATAAATGACTTGCTGGTTATTCACACTTACTCCAAAACTCCAACTAGCTTTTGCTTGGGAAAATGAGAGGCTTATATAGCTTGGATGGATGGGAGATGGTTCCTCTCATAATGGAATAAGGTCTTATCTCTTGAGGTTGCTCCATCCTAATAGGGGAATGGAGCCCAAACTGATTCTCTTGAATCTATCTGGCCCAACCATCTACCAGACTTCCTTTATGAAGCTTCGGCTCCTTATTTAAAAAACCTTCCAAAAGAGGATCGACACGACTGGAAAAGAGCTCAGTTGATCCGATCGGTGTGAGGGCTAGTTTTAACCTCTGTAAATCGGCTCAAGGAGAAAACCGGTCAATAACGTCGGTCTTGTAAACTAAGATAGAAGGAAGATTCTTGGGAAATGATGCAAAGGGGAATTATTCTGCTCATGAAGAGGGACATACTGGGAGTTTCTTCATGATGGGAAAGCATGTCGGGTATACTATAGAGGTCCTCTAGGATCATAGACGGGGAGTATAGGGGCAGTGACAAAATGTTGTGTAATAGATGCCCCCTAAAGCATGAAGGCCGAACTAGAGTGAGGGGTGAAATGCTTTATAAGTGGAAGCGGGGAACCAGAGTTCGTCATCATAGAACCTGCAAGCAAGCATAGATACATACACATCACTGAAAACTCTAAATAATGATAAGCATAGATGCAGCTATCCAGAGAATGATCATGTAAATGGATCTGAGGTATGGGCACAACCATCTAGCAAAAAGGATCATAACGAAACCAAGGTATGGTCACAACCATCCATCTGAAAGAGACATGTATATCAACATGACCATGTCACATCACCTCACAACCTGGACTTGTGTAATCTTAGCACAGGGTCTTGCGCTCTGAATGACCCAATCAAAGTACAAATCCTAACATGTGAATGAACGTGTTGAAGTCGAACATGCTAGGAAGTCTCTTGGTTATCGGTTAATGATGTGAACCGTTAACAAGCGCGAGAGAAACCATTAATAATGACAATGGCTCTCAAGGTATAGGCAACACAGTTCATGGAATGTGAATAAAGGAACTGAAGTTGAACACCCTTGAAATCAACCGATCAAAATCCAATGATGTGAACTTGTCGTTGAGTGTGAAGAACTTGCCATTAGGGCATGCAAGCTCTAAGGTACTGGAAGGAAGTCTCTCGACCAGATTCCTGGATGATAAGCTGAAGTCGGCCGGAAGCGACCATGTCGAAGGAGGGCCATGATGTATCCCACATCATCGACACGAGACAAAGGGATGAAAATGATTTCAAATGATATAGAGAATCAGGAGTAAGTGTAACTGCAAAAGGACTGACTCTTGAACATATCAGCAACACGATTCGGGAATTTGGCAGCTATTGGATCCATAGGATCAATGGTCATGATGATGGGGTGGAGATCAAATGGAAGGAAAAAATGAGCGGCCCAACCTAGGAAGGTCAAATGAAAAGGAGGATATCCCAACCCAACACGAAGCAGAAAGTGTCATGTTTAGGAGTGAGCTTTTGATACGACTGATCAAATTTCCAAATTTTCCCTCACCATTTTCGGCAGGTACCCCAATTAGTTTTGATCGCAAGCTTGAAGGGGATAGCATATGCTTGCACTATAAGTTCATCCTTTAGATGAATCTGACCTAGTAAGTAGAATGAGCCATAGGAAGGAGAAGCTCACATTCGTTATGGTGATGAATCCAATGTTGTTTAATGGTTTAACGAGTGCAACAAAGGTGTAACTTAGTATCTTTTTCATGTTTAGAGAGCTTGAAAAAGACATGGAAAATAAAACTGCACATGGTCCCTTTTCCTACATTTATGTCTCTTAAGCCCGAAAAGGTAGAAAACGATACTCGAGAGAACTGCTTAACCATTTCAGTCAAGGAGTACCTTTTTCGTAAATAGTGCATCCCAACCTGAAAAAAGGGTAAACGTATACTGGGTGCACAATGTTTCACAACCTTTTACGAGTTCAAAACGATAAGAGCTTGGAAATCTTTTCATTTCTAAAGAGTTGGAAAAGAGCTTGAAAGTAGACCACCCCTTTTATTCTCTTTTACGAGTCAAAAAGGGAAAAATGCTTAGCAATATTTTCATTTGAGTTTTATGAGTCGAGAAAAGAGCTGAAACGTGACTCCAATACCATCATCGACAATCCGTCACCTATCGCTACACAAGAAAGGTAAATGCATTATCCAGTTTTGAGGCTAAATACGTCAAAAAATACTCAAGAAGACTAATATTTCATGAAAAATTGAATAGAATGGGAGCCATGGTTGTTGATAATGGTCTAAGGCACTCCAAACCTAGAAATAATGTGATTGAATAGAAATTGAGCACCGTTTTACCTTCCACATATTATGTAGGCATCACTTCGACGCATTTGGTGAAATAGTTCACATCAAGGATAATATACCTAAAAGAGTCTCGTTTGGGAGTTGCTCATCGACACCAGTAGGGAGAGAAGAGGAGGGAAGGGAGCAAATCAACTCGGCAAAGATCAATGATTTCTTAGATTTGGCAGTAGTAAACACCAAATCAAATTCTTGGAGGATAACAATCCACTTCGAATACTTTCCCCCTAGCAACTGATGAGTCAGGATGTAGGTCATGGGGTTGCATTTTGAAATCACAGTGGTAGAGTGGAGTAGAATGTAATGCCGAAAGTGCTAAACAACCTGTGTGACATCCAAAGCAAACTTCTCGAGGTGAGCATAATGCGTTTCGGTGCCGAGGAGGTTGCGAGTGAGGTAGTAAATAACATGTTCATTGCCTTTGTCATTGTCCTGTACCAACACCATGGCAATAGAACTAGAGGTTGTAGCTAGATAAATTAAGTAATCATGAGGATAGTTCGGGGGATGCATCAAAGGAGCATTGATGAGGACAGTCTTTAGGTCATCGAAAGACTTTTGAGCAACCTCATCTCAGACAAATGGGGTTCCTTGCTTCAGCAACTGGGTGAACCCTGAATCTAGCTCAGTATAGTTTGGTACAAAACGACAGAGGAAATTTTCTTTTCCCTGCAGACTCTGCAGTTGATACAATGAAGATGGAGGGGCTAAGTTAACTGTGGCCTTGACTTTAAGAGGATCAAGGTGAATGCCTTCCTTCAAAAAGATAAAGCCAAGGAGTTGTCCATATTTGATTTAGAAGACACATTTATGTGGATTTAGCCAGATGTTGCAGTGTCCACAACGGAGAAAAATTTGCCGGAGATGATCAGAGTGATCATGGTGGTTATAAGAATGAGCAGGGATATCATCCAAGTAAGGTTGAATGATGTTTCAAATGTCATGGAATGCATAAGACATCGCTCTCTAAAATGTGGCCCAAGCATTCTTAAGGCCAAAAGGGAGCTTTTTGTAAGCAAATGTCCCCCACGGAATAATGAAGGTTGTCTTATCTTGATCAGCCGGCACAATATTTATTTGGTTGTAGCTAGAAAACTCGTCCATAAAAGAAAATAATTCACTCTCGACACATTTGTCAATGAAGGCAGTGGGGTAGTTATATTTAGGACAGACACAATTGAGATCATTGTAATCGACGCAAACGTGAATAGTGCCTTGCTTCTTTGTCACCAGTACAATATTCGACACGTAATCCGTAAGAGGGATCAGATAAATAAATCCAACTTTCAAAAGTTTTTCAACTTCACCCTTAATGGCGGCCGCTTTTCTAGTGTGCACTAGATGAAGCCGTTGGCGAATGGGTTTTGCATGAGGATAAGTTGGAATTTTGTGCACGACTATACTTGGGTCAATGTCAAACATTTCTTCATATGACCACACGAGAACATCCCAGAATTTTTGGAACAAACGACTATATATCTTCATCTCTTCTGGAGAACAAGTTACCCCGATATGGACATTTTTAATGACACCACATTTGATAGAAATATCATCATTTGGGTAATGTTACCCATGTTCCCTTCCAACCAAACTTCATGAGTCATGATTGACGTCTAAAGTGGCAAGGGTGGGAACTGAGAAGAGAACTCCTTGAGACAAATAGACAGGACCGCCGAACTAGGCAAGAATGAGGAACGATTATGAGTGTTGTTCCAAGGTACTTCCTCCAGAGACATTACTTCCATGATACTCTCGTCAAAAAGAAAAGTCTTGGCTAAGGGATTGGGGGATTCCGAAGAACCAAGCCACGGGGATTGAGAATACACATCAATAGGTGTTCTCAAAATAGGATGATCAGAGGATACCGAAGGTGAGGTCGAAACAATTTCCACGTAATCAATTTCGTCGAGACTTAATGGGATAAAATTTCCCCATGTATCAACAAGATCTGGTGAAGGAATGACCCAAGGATCAGACTTGATTGAAATCATGTTGACAAACGCAACATGAGGAGGTGGGAGCAGAAATATGCCCATCAAGGTAGGATCTTCGAAAAGTTCTGCATCCACACTCTCATAAAGAGCACCAGTGTGCTTGACATATAGAACATTGCCATCCGAGAAGGAAGAGGCAAAGAATGATATTTGGTTGACTGTGACTATCTTCCGTTATTGGGGAAAATGAATCATGTGGAAGAGGGAGGAGGCTACAACATGCATGGCATGTGTCTAGCTCCATCCGAGTAGAAGATTGTAGTTAATATTAGCATCAAAGATCTCTACTTCGACATGTACCTTCTTGCCCTCCAAGGTAATGGCAAGGTTGGGAAGGACACCGAATGGTCGCGAATTGCGCCCATCAAAAGCTTCCAGAGTGTTAGGTGTCTGGTTCAGAGTAGGAGAACCAATTTCCTTCCAACAAGTGACATACATGATGTAGGTAGAAGCACCTTCATCGATGACGGTCCTATGAATGGTTTTCTCAATTATGATTACCTGAATGAAAAAGGCAATTTGATGAGGTAAACGTGGAATGTGGTTTTCTAGGTCAAAACAGATGAGATTAGAGTTAGCTGGATCAATACCCCCAATAGCCGATAGTAATGATTTTTGCTGAGAAGGACAAGTTTGAAGGACCTTGAGAGCAGACATAGCTGATGGCGCTTGAGCCAAATCTTCAACAATATTATAATGTTGAGCGGCTCGAGCATTGGGATTGTACGAGGAATTTCGAAGCACACCTCGAGAAGACGTTCGAATGGCGTAATTAGGATTAGGTCGCTCTATATGGAGAGGACTAGAATTGGATGGGGCGGAAGAAGAAGGGGTACCTTATTTCTCTTTCCCTACTGATGGGGTAGGAGTTTGATAATTTTTCAACCTAGTAGCCACGTTGATCGGGGTACTCATCATGAACACTTGTGAACTTGAGGAAGCAGATGACTAAGGTTGGTCTACCATTTGAGTCTGCTAGGACACAAAGGGCTCTTTCAAGACAACCGGGGTCCCTTTGAGCAAACGACTAACTTCGGATCATCTGGGACAATCCTTAGTATAGTGATCCTCCTCATAGATGAGGCATGGATACTTAGGTTTCCATTGGGAAGCATCACCAACAGATGGTTTAGGAGGACCCTATTTTGGGGCATCAACTTTACCCTTGCTTTTGCCTTTCTTCTTACCTTTTGAGGATTTATCTGTTTTGGTAGACTGGACAGCATGAACCTCCAAGGTTTTACCAGGGTCAGATGCAATGCGAGCGGAGTCATTGGGAGCAGCGTTGGAGACTGACTTCTGTTTGGAAGAAGATTTTGCAAGGGTCTGAGTCACTGAACCAATTACTCCGTCAACAGGAGGGGTAGCGGGAGACTTAGATGTCGTCATATCAGATGACGGTTTGGACGCACCGGGTAACACATCATATAATGTGCCAGACTTTGAATAGACAAGGTCTAGATACTGGGTACGCGAGATGGCTTGTTCCTCAGTGACACATCCGCCCATAGAAATGTCCTCAGCAATTTTGTTGCCAAATGATTTGGTGAACCACTCGGTCAACAACTGATCAACAATTTCAAACTTAATTAGATGACACCTACATCTCCATTCATGGATGTGATTGGAGATGTGAGTCGTTGTGTCTTTCTTGAGTGACGTTAACAGATGGGTGCCAGTATCATAGCGAATCGACAGCTGGAAATGTGTGAGAAATGCAATGGCGAGAGTGTTAAAGTCATGATAGATATTTTGAGGGAGCTCGATATACCACTTCGCTGCAGCTCCTGTAAGAGTTCGTTGGAAAAGATGGAGACGAATGGATCATCAACGTAGGAATTCGAGGAACACCAGAGGTGATATTTGATCACGTGGGTTAGAGGATCCTCTTTCACTTTTGCTTCAAACTTTGGACAATTGCTCAGAATCTTGGACGGAAAAGGAGGCCAGTATGGTGAATGAAGAATCGGGTCATTCGTGAGTCTAGACACATCTGGAAATTCTAGCATAGCCAAGAATGGCAATTGAGTATTCAAAGGCATTTGAGGTTGATAAGGGGGTCTAACTGGCAGGGCCCATCCCTGCTGGTAAGGATTTTGTCCATAAGGCATTTGATTTTGCACCCATTGTAGGTTACCTTGCTCGTAGGGAGGACTCTAACATTCAAAGCCTCGAAATTGTCCTGCCAGAGGTTGTTGATAAGCAACATACTGGTTACAAGGTTGTTGAGCCTACTAGTCTTGGACATATGGATTTTGCACCTGATGTCCCTGAGCATAAGGGTTTTGGACTTGCTGCCCCTAGACGAATAGGTTTTGGACTTTCTGTCCTTGGACATAAGAATTTTGCACTTGTTGTCCTTGAACATAAGGATTTTGGACTTGCTATCCTTGGACAAAAGGAGGTTGAACCTACTGCCCTTAGACATAAGGATTATGTGCCTGCTGCTTCAAGACTTGACCCTAGCCCTGCCCTTGCAAGGGTTGACCCTGTTGATATGAGTATAAGGGTTGTTTCTGCCCAAGTTGACCTTGCTACTGCAAGGGTTGACCCTGCCGCTACAAGGGTTGACCTTACGGCTGTAAAATTTGTCTCTGTAGCTGCAGAGGTTGACCTTGTTAAGGCATAAGCTGGGAGGATTGTGGTGCATACTACATTTGTGGTTGCATGGTTTGCTGCAACTATTACAAGGGTTGCCCCTATGGTTGTTGCAGTTCTCCTTGCTACGACATGATCTGGCCTTGCTGCTGCATGGATGGCCCCTGCTGCAATGAAGGTTTCCCTTGTTGTTGCATGGATGACCCTTGCTGTAACAAAGGTTGCCCTTGCTGTTGCAGGAATTGTCCTTGCTGTTGCAGGAATTGTCCTTGCTGCTGCAAAGGTACTTGAATAGTTCCCTAAATGACAACTTGAAAGTTCCCAAATTGTATATGGCCATACCCACCGAGCGCAGCAGAAGGACCAAGCTGGACATAGGGTCCAGGCTGAGGGATGTATGATGGATTACCCATTGCTTGTGAACCATATTGAACATAAGGAGGTTGGTATTGATCTTGAGCCATATTGGGCAGCTGGCACTAGACGTGACTTGACCCAGACGGACCAACATTGGGTTGTTGGTACTGGATATGACTTGACCCAGACAGACCAACATTAGGCTATTTGTACTAGACATTACTTGATCTAGTAGGACCAACAAGATTTGAAATGACACCCGAAGAGGGTTGGTTCATCCCAACCATGTGAGGTAGTGAGCCACTCACATTGGTTGTGCCAGACATCTTAGAAACATTCGGACTTTGCCCCTCCGGAGGTGGAACAACCTGTCCACTTACTGGAGGGATCGAGGAACTGATAATGACATGACTCGAGATTGGCGGCTGAACCGAAAGGGTCACTTGGACCAACAAAACAAGAGGATTGGGAATGGTGGGTTGCACCAGGGCTGAAGTGACTACAAAAATCACCATTGGTTGGGTGGTCGTGTTCTAAATGAACGGACCCACGGTAGGCATAGCGCCAGACAACCAAATAGGGTTGTGATACAATGATGAGGTAGTAGGCATGCCTGAAACCATCTGAGCTAAAGTCACGTTATTACGTGGTAACTCAGGATGGACACTAGTCAGAATGATTCCCATGTGAGGGAAACCTTTAGGAGGAAAAGAATATTCCTACTCCTTGACTGTACGTGGAGTGGAAACCTCCGAGTGACTTGGAGAGGAGACTGGGATTTGGCCTTCTGATTCCATGGGTGAAAACAGACGATGATGGATTATCGAAGATGTTCAAGGGGATAATTCCAAAGGAATACCCAGCTGATCGTACAGACTGTACTAACGCTGCAGTGATATCACAATAGGATCGAACAAAGGATTCAGAGGATAAAAAACCAGCCCAAGCTGACCTTCAGAAGTCGGAGGACTCTTGGGAGTCTGGATAGGGTTATCCAGAGATTCCGATCCAATGTCAGAAAATGACCCAGTATCTGAAGGGGGAGGATGAGATGACAAATGTTGAATATTCAGAACAATTCGAAGCTCAACACCTTGGTCCTTAAGCAACTGTGGCAATTAAGGAAAAGGCTCCTTAGACAATCTTTCAGACAAAGGAGAGGAAGAGGAACTAGGCGAACCAGTTGATTAAGCCACGATGATCTTGTCTCAAATAACCAAAAGAAAGATTGATTTCAAGGGCTTTAAAATGTATTTAAAGGTATACTCATGATGTGGTCTAAAAAATACTAACATGGATGTTATAAGATCGTGGGCAACAATTTTTTAAGACGCAAAAATGAATTGGTGCTCTTTCATGTTTTAAGAGTCGAGAAAGAAGCAAAGGTGACTCTATCACTTTTAGTTTGAAACAAGCTTGAAAGGACAAGCGCTCGGGTGATATTTTATATTTAGGGAGTCAAAAAGATCAAAATGACTACTCAGGATGATTTAGGAAAAAAGGATTACCAGGTAACTATGAACTGCAGAATACCTCCCGAGGAACTGAGAAGTACGGGCAAGCAATCTCTCCAAATGCTGTGTTCGGTGTATCACGTTTACAAGGTGACATAATCAACTTCCTATGGATAAACAATTGCAACCTAGTGGGGTCTCCCTTTATATACTCGATGGTACGGGGAGCATAAATCCATACTAGCGCTGTCTAGTGCCGAAGCAAACAACAATTACTAGGTTTTAAGACGTCGGAACACTTCCCTAGCCTATACCTTCTAGGATGTGATTGTTAGATTTCAAATGCGCCTTAGGTTAATTGAGTACATTTTAGAGTTTATCTTCAAATTATGTCTTGGTTTTCAAGCCTGATCTATGTGACTCAAAAACACCTATATGCAGCTAAATGAGACTGGACCCTTTCAATTTGATGAATTTTCTACACTAATGAGAGTAGAAAACACACTCAAATGCAACAAAACAAGCAATTGAAAACAAAATGATTTTTCGCTATTTTGCCTTTTGAAAACAAAAATGATGAAAAACTCTTTCTAATTCCTAACTTTCCTATCAAATACACTTCAAGTAGCCCTTTCACTAGTAAAGAGAATTCATTTATTTTCCAATGCAAGTGACTATGCAACTTTAGCCTTCAATGATGCTAACTAACGTAACATATTGGTGAAACAAACTAGAATTATGTATTTTTCAATGAAATGACGAAATTAATCTCACAAACACTTCAATGAAATATTCACAATACAATCAATCACAAGCGAGCACAAAAGAGAATTCCTTTCAAAACTAATGAAGCAAATATTGAACCAAGAAACAATATGGGAAATGTGATCTATACCCGAAAAGAGACGCTCAAACACTAAACAAAACTTTTCAAACTTGTTAAGTGGAAAACAAAGCAACAAAAGGACTAATCAAATGAAATGCAAGGAGCAAATTTGACTATCGACTTGGCTTTATGAGCAGGCAAACAAGTGAACGAGTGATGACCTAGATGCCCTAGGGTTATACACCATCCAAGAACTCAAGAAACCAAGTGAAGGAAATGAAAATCAAAGAATCATACAAACCAAGCTAAAAGAGCTTTCTAGCTAGGGAGAACACAGTCAAAACAAACTGAGAGACAAAAATCAGAAGGGCAAGACACACTGGCTATGACCAGGGTAAATCCTGATCTTCACCTACAGGAATTGGCGCAACTGCCTAACTGACAACACGAGCCAAAAGGGGGCTGATGTGACTGTTTTTGAGAAACTTACGCTGATTGACGTGATTGTCAGAAAAATAAACGCATTAACCGAGGATTCAAGGAAAAAGAATAAAAATTTTCAAAGGTTAAGATCAGATTTGCCACTGCAAATTTCAGGCTCAGAGCAGTAAACCAGGTAAAGAAGAGAACACTAAAGGGAAATAGTGATATTAGAAATGTTCAAACAAAACCATAAAATGACAATCAATTAGACAAAAGGATTGGCTCCCTAGCATGGTCGCCAATTTGTGGTGTAGGTAAATTCTCAGTGAGAACACAAACAATTCCTCTAGCCCGAGAGAACAGGTCTAACCACAAACAAACAATCTATGGAAAATATCCTTAAGCTAGAATCAATTAAGAGGGCCTACCTCTTAGAACACTATTCCACTTGGTGATGATCCTGCTTCCTCACTCCAGCTATCTTCCATTTCCTTCTTTCGAATACCTAAAACAAGCAAACAACAACAACAACAAACGTGACAAAATGCAATATTGTATTCATCCTACTTAATAGGTCAAGAAACATTAAGCCATAAAGATATAAAATGACACTTCATGTAGGATATCAACCGATAGTTGTATTAATATAAATTAGAAAGAGATTACAACTGGTGCCTTGACGTTGCTAGTCTCCTCCGACGTATTCGGGTTCCCACACTTCTACTAGCAGTTCATGGATAGCCCCAACAATGAAAATTTTAAGGCCTCTTTCCCTCTAATCTCAAACCAAACCCAAATCACACTATTCTCCCACAAACACACACTAGAAAGCTACAAGCTATAAATGACTTGCTGGTTATTCACACTTGTTCCAAAACTCCAACTAGCTTTTGCTTGGGAAAAAGAGAGGGTTATATAGCTTGGATGGATCAGAGATGGTTCCTCTCATCATGGGAGAAGGTCTTATCTCTTGAGGTTGTTCCATCCTAATAGGGGAAAGGAGCCCAAACTAATTCCCTCCACTCTATCTGGCCCAACCATATACCAGACTTCCGTTACGAAGCTTCGACTCCTTATTTAAGAAACCTTCCAAAAGAGGATCGACGCGACTAGAAAAGGGCTCAGTCATCCGATCGACACGAGGGCTAGGTTTAAGCTCAATAAATTGGCACGAGGAGAAACTGGTCAATAATATCGGTCTTGTAAACCAGGATAGAAGGAATATTATTGGGAAATTATGCAAAGGGGAATTATTTTTCTCATGAAGAGGGACATACTGGGAGTTTCTTCATTATGGGAAAGCATGTCGGGTACACTGTAGAGGTCATCTAGGATCATAGATGGGGAGTACAGGAACAGTGAAAAAGTGTTGTGTAACACTCACGTAGCGTACGCTGTAGTCTCACTTGAAGCAGTATTGTGGGATGTAAGAACCAAGTCTCCACATCGAGAGATGAGTGTGATGTCTTTCAGTGCCTTAGATATGATTCCGCGCAGATCAATAATATCCTAGGGCTCTTTTCCTGCAACTAGGTCAACCAGTTTCCAGACCTTCGCGAAGGCCTGCGATCAGTAATTGTGGACCTAAAACAGAGGATTTATCTACTTTCATGCATCAACATGTAATCCTAGATCATATTTCACGTAGATCTACTTAATTTGTTGGATAACATAAGAGAAACAGTCTATAAATTTGCGAAAGTGGCTAAGCATTCATTTCATACATTATTAAGGCAGATTCAGTAAAGTCGTGTAGCATTCAATCATTACTCCATAAAACATGTCATTAATCGACAACATATAACATAAACAGATGCAGTGGAAATACACAGTAATTCTGCAAAAAGTCCTCTTTATTGATCTTCAGTTCACTGATTACAGACTTTCTACCCTGTGCACACAGCTCTAGGGGTCCGTGCACTCATCTGTGGACGTTATCCAATCCTCCTATGCACTCAGCTGCATGAGCATTCCTTTCTTTATCTAAGCACAGGAAGCAGAGCCTTCCTGCCTTAACTCTTGCCCAAGACAACAAAAACTCTCTTTTGTACCGATTTCTCTATCCAAACTTGTTCCAACTTCCCTCTAAGACTCAACTATTTATATAATTTCCAATATAATGCCATGGTCCGTGAATCATGGTTGAATCTCAAAACCGACTCAAAATTTTTCCAAAAATAGGGGGTTAAGCCCCTTTGACTCTTATTCATTTATGCGCTCCGCTTCCACATATCGCGGAGACTTTACATCTTTTACAAAATGTATACAAAATTTGGGTTAACTAACCCCACTGACATAGGGCATCCCATCCCAACAACAAGAGAGATTATAGGAAGTGGCCTCCCTCCCTAAGTCCTCAAATCATTCGAAGATTCTCCCATTCTATCTCATCATCTCAGTGTCATTGGCAGCCAAGCAAGTCGAGTTCATTGGCAGCCAAGCTAGTGCTGGTAAAGGAAAAGTTATTCTCGAGTTAGGGATCCAAGTATCCCTATTTTCTAGGGATCTGTTTGTAGGTCCAGTTTTGTATAAATAAGCAAGCTAAGGGACTCATTAGATTTCAAAGTTTTATTGTAGCCAAGAGGCCATTAAGCTAAAGCACATTTGACTTTTATTATTATGATTTATTTGACATTTTTATGATAATGAGAAATTTTGTTTTGATCTAGCACTAAGTTGACTCAGAGGGTTGAAGCTCTTGGGTTAAGGCCCAACCCTAGTAGCAGAAGTTCCTCTCCTTTGTATCTGTATCTTAGCTTAAAATGTTGATTTACTGCTAAAGTTTATTTATGTTTCTGTTTAGCTTAGACAGTTGATTAAGTTATTGCTTATCCATACTTTCATTAGCTTAAAGAGTAGATTAGTGTCACAGTCTAGTGAAGGAAAAGATTTATTGCTGAAGTTTATTTCTGTTTCTGTTTAGCTTAGAAAGTTGATTAAGTTATTGCTTATCCATACTTTCATTAGCTTAAAGAGTAGATTAATGTCGCAGTCTAGTGAAGGAAAATATACCAGAAAATCTTGTGATAGTGACCCCTATCCCATGTCCCTTATGGGATCATGCTTAGGGGACCCGACTCTCACAGCCCAAATACATAATTTGTCCTTTATTCATTGCCTATGTTAAGTTTCATTCTTAGCTATATAATTTTTTATGATTCCTTGGAAATATTTGCAGTTGTTAGTTTGCTTCTTAAGGTTGTTGTAGCTTAGAAGGTAGTCTATTCCACATATTTAGTCTTTAACAATAGTTAGGTTAGAATTTCTAAATTCAACTCATCTTTTCCATGTTGACATGTAATCATTTGTAAATGAAAAAGAGAGATAATTTTTATTGCAGGGATTGCTGATCTACAGGAAGGGACACCTCTAACCAACTCCACCTAGGTCTCCTCCACCTTCCATTGATGCATACTAGCCATATTTCAAACCTCTGTTTTCCAACCACCATGAGCAAGTTGTTTTAGGAAAATCCAACCTTCTTGGAGTGATGGGCACGACCTTGGGTGATGTTCACCTCCCCTACACCTTAGACAACTATCATGCACCTTTCCAACACTTCATATCACCATTATTGTCCTTCAAAACCTCTTAGACAACTTCCTGTAGCTTTTTAGGACATCCTTTAGAAGTTTTCTATAGAAAACCTATAGCTACCTGCTTTGACCTGAAATGGTAGTATAGCCTAGTGTAGGAGAAGTTTAATTGCTTAGCTTGGACTCCATGACCAGAAGTGCCACCTACACCAACATTTTCATTCCTTTCCATCCTGCAAGATTAGATAGCATTAGCTTTTATATTTATGAATTTAGCAATTAGGACTTTTATATATTCTACAAGTGTGAATGTGATAATTAATTCATGCATCTTTGGATTTTGAAATGAAAGAATAACTTCCTATTTTCAAGCAGTTTTGGTAGCTAGATGATCAAGTGCAAGGTTAACATAGTTTCCTTCCTACAAGTGATTTGTGTCGTTTCATAGTTTCCTTCCTACAAGCGATTTGTGTCGTTTCATACCTAGATGATTTATGTCATATCATAACATTTACAAGTTAGCAGCTTCCATTTCCTCAATTGACAAGCATTTACTTTTCTTGCACTAGAACAATTTTACATTCCATTGTCAATATTCAAACTCCCTTTAGTCCAATAGAGGAATGGTATGGAACCATAATGGTCAGGTGCCGGAGTTGAGAAGTGACATGAGTAGATTGATGTATCTGTTGTGTATATAGCACTATCACCTCCAAGTTTGTAAGAAAACCTCGGGTTGATAAAGTAAAGCTGGTAGCCCTAAGAGTTGCAATATTCTTGCTGCAATACTGAGGCTCATCACTTTTTGGCACCGTTGCCAGGGAGGTGTCTAGGTAGATGTAATTTCTTATTTTTCTTTATATTTTTCATTTGCTATATAGATGTTACTCTTGCTTTCCTTTGTTCATTGCATTTAGTTTTGAAAAAAAAACTTATAAAAGAAAAAATAAATTTCTTTCATGCCTTGTAGGAGTAGAGACAATTAAGGGAAATTCTTGCAAGACACCCCTAAACTATCAAACAGTCAAGCTTCCCTCTTCTTTGGTGACTGTCAGCTTCCCTCTCTGACTATAGGAGAGTTAGAAGACCCCTTAGGAGAACAACCTGAAATCTTAGAAGATCCTATTGGAAAAGAAGAAGAAAAGACCATTCCACACACTTACACCATGGCTAAAAAGAGAAATGAGGGTGCCTTTCCCATTAGAGTGACTAATGGAGATACTAGGATGAAAAACATAAGTCCCTCTGCCCTTCCTCACTTCCATGGCCTAACCTCAAAGGACCATGATACCTTCTTATTTGATTTTGTTTTCATCTGCAGAACCTATGATAATAACTCTGATGACCAAAAGTTGAAGTTGTTCCCATCCACCCTCAAGGATGCAACCTAGCATTGGTTCATGGGTCTACCTAGGGATAACATCACTACCTGGGATCAAATGTAACTATCCTTTAAAAACAATTATACGGACTATTGTATGTCCAAAGACACCAAATATGAAATCTTTAGGATGACCCTCGGACTTGATGAATCCCTCGAGGATTATGAGGAAAGGTTCCAACTCAGTTAGAAAAGGGAAAGAAGCACCCTTGATCCCGAATCACTCAAGTTAGTCATTCTTAGAGGAATCAGGGAGGACATACTAGAATCCCTAAACATATTGTTTGGAGGGGATATTTATCAGGTACCCTATAATGATATCAAGACAATGTTCCAAAACCATTCCAGGGTTGCTAGAAAGAAGGGTAGGGCTAGTCAAGCTTTGGCCAATTCCTCTTCCTCCAACACATCTATCAAAAGTAAAATTGGAAATGTGTTGGAGGAATTTAAAAGTGAAACGATTCACACATTTTCTCTGCAAATGGATATTATGCATATCAAGAGGAAACAAGAGGAAGTAGAGAGAACTTTAGCTATCTTTTTCCCTAAATGCACTAGGAGGCACCCCATAAATGAATGTCCACTAAATGTTATAGAGGTCTACTTAGTCTGTGAGGAAAACCATTACACAGATAAGTGCCCTTCCCTACTTGGATTGAAGGTTGTATACTAAGGGGTTGAAGATGGGGTTTAACAACTTTGTTATATCAACCAAAGGAGGCCTCAAGGACCTAGGTCGTACCAACATGGCATGCAAGGTGCATCGTATTCCTACTACTATCCCAATTAGAATGCATCCATGCCCCCTTGGTGTTCTCCTACTCACCCTTCATGGTCCACACCTTCTCCCTGGTCTTATGCACCTCAATATCCTTCCCAACCTGCCAATCAATCATTTCAACCATATGCTTCTTCACATCCTCAGTGGAATACCACATCACAAGGTTGAAGGCCCCAATTCAACCAACCTCTTGCTTTGCTACCTCCACCTCCATCTCAACCACAACTAATTCATCCTGCTCCACCCAAGAAACCTCAGATGCCAGGCCAACCAAATCTGAACCCAAACAACAAGCAGGCACAGTAGGTCTATAGTCGGGAGACATCTTACCTTTCCTATGTTGTGGAGATACAAGAAATCCACCTCAGATCCGGAAGAGTATTACCAGATAACCAACCTCCATCTCCACCTGAGGAGCTTGAAGAGTAAAATGAAGAGAGTGTTCCCAAAGCCAATCCACCTCCTTTTCTTGAAATATTGACCCATCCTAACTAGTACACCTCATAAGAGACTGAAATTATGGGAGAATTGAAAATTTTGTGTGTGAAAATCCCACTCCTCCAAGCCATCAAGGATGTCCCCATCTACAACAAGCTAATCAATGATAAATTCTTCAAACATCATGGGAGGAGAATGAAAGACACCCCTACTATCAATGTCATTAGTCAATTTTCTTACCTAATTTTGGGGAGAGTAATTTTCCCGAAGTATCTAGACCCTAGAAGTCCTGTAGTAGATGTGCACATTGATGGCATCATTGTCCTTCACACCTTGATTGATCTCAAGGCTGCTATCAATGTGATGACTAAGGAGACCATGCTCTAACTAAATCTCCAAGGATCCTTAAGAAAGACCACAACAATATTGCAACTTGCAGACATGTCCATAGTAGCTCCTGAGGGAGTTTTTGAGGATGTAATGGTCTCTATTGATTCCTGGGAGTATCCTGCTAACTTCTTAGTTCTCCATCCAAAACCAAATTCAATGGTTATCTTCTCATCCTTGGAAGACCATGGCTAGCCACTGCTGATGCTTACATAAGTTGTAGAGCTGGGAACATGACCATTAAGAATGGTCATTTGTCCAAACAATTCGTCTTGTACCCTCCTGCTCAACCATCCCTAGAGCATGACCTACCCTTATGGTTGGAAGAGGAATATGAAGATGAAGTATATCATACCACATCCTATCCAATAGATACCCTAGATACCTCATTGATCAAATCATCCAAACCCAACCCCCCAACACCATGCCTATTGATGAGCTGGTGAAGGAATATGAAGATAACCCTTGGACTAATTTATGCCTAGTTGACCCTAGTCCTGCTCATGTCAAAATGGTAGAATTTGGGCCATATAAAACATTGAAAATAAACCCCTCTTTTAGCCAACCAAGAAGAGAAGTTGTGCAACATGTTGAGAGAGCACTTTGATGATTTTGCTTGGAGCTATAAGGAAATGAAGGGAGTCCATCCTTCAGTGTTTACTCACCACATCTACATCAAGGAAGGATGCAAACCAGCGCACCAACCTCAAAGGAGAATGAACACATACCTCAAAGACATAGTGAAGGAAGAGTTGTAGAAATTATTGGATGCAGGGTTCATTTACCCCATCTCAGATAGTGAATGGGTGTCCCCTCTAGTTTTGGTCCCAAAGAAGAATGGAAAAAGGAGGATCTGTGAGGATTACAGAGAGTTAAACAAAGCCACAAAAAAGACCATTTTCCTCTACCTTTCATTGATCAAGTCTTGGATGGCCTTGCAGGGAAGAGTTTCTTCTCCTTCATGGATGGATTCAGTGGTTTTAATCAGATCCAGATCAACCCAGAGGACCAAGATAAAACCACCTTCACTTGTCCTTAAGGTAATTTTTTTTATAGGATCCTTCCTTTTGGATTTTGCAATGCCCCTTCCATTTTTCAAAGGGAAATTATGAGCATCTTTACTGAGCTAGTCCATGAATCTGTAGAAATATATATGGATGATTTCACTCCATATGGGTGTGACTTCCTATAGGCTATCTCCAACTTGGGTAAAGCACTAAAGAAGTGCATTAAAATGAAGCTATCACTTATTCGTGAGAGGTTTGAATTCTTGATGAATGTGAAGATTGTTTTGGGTCATTAAACATCCCATGAAGGAATATAAGTGGACCCAAATAAAATTGCCATTATAAAAAGGGTCCCTACTCCTCAAAAGCAAAGGGATGTTAGGATTTTTTTGGGCTTAGCTCGATACTATAGGAGCTTTATCAAAGACTTCAACAAAGTAGTCTCACCATTGTTTGGACTACTGACCGAGGACTTTGAATTTTGTTGGTTAGATAGTTCCAAGAGGCCCTAGAAATATTGAAGGATAAGTTGACTACTACGCCCATACTTAGAGGCCCAAATTGGGCTCTTCCTTTCCACATCCATGTTGACGGATCTGAAAAAACTGTACAAGCAACTCTAGGATAGATAGGTGAAAAGTTGCCTTATGCCATTTACTTCATTAGCAAAAATATGTTTAAGGCTAAACTAAACTACACTGTGACTGAGAAGGAACTCCTAGTTGTTGTCCATTCCTTGAATAAATTCAGACACTACATAATTGGTTATCAAACCTTTGTGCATACTGATCGTGTTGCTATCAAGTACTTAATGAACAAGCCTGATGTGAATGCTAGAATTATTAGATGGATGCTTTTATTGCAACAATTTGATTTAACCATCATTGATAAGACATGTAAAGAAAATGTAGTTGCAGATTTTTTGTTTAGGCTTGCTTTGCCTGCAGGTGAAGAAGGGATGGTTGATGACCAGCTGCCAGATGAACACCTATTTTCTATTTCAGTTCTCTCTTGATGGTTTGCTGACATAGCCAACTACCTAGTTGATGTAAAGTTCCCTCCAAATTTTCCATCTAGGGAGAAGAAAAAGATTGTAAGGAAGAGAGTCTCATTCACTTGGATTGTAGGAAATCTCTTCAAACTGGGCCCAAATCAAATCTTGAGGAGCAGTGTCAGGGAAGAGGAAGTCTTTGACGTCCTCTTAGCCTATCCTGATGGGACTTGTGGAGGTCACTTTGCTGCCAAGAGGACAATTTTCAAGGTACTACAAGTTGGCTACTATTGGCCCACTCTCCACCAAGATGCAAGAAGGTACATAAGTCGATGTGATTAGTGCTATAGGATGGGGAAACCTACTTCCAAGAATGAAATTCCCTTGCAACCTCAGGTGGATTTAGAGTCATTCGACAAGTGGGGCAGGGATTTCATTGGGCCAATTGATCCACCATCAAGGCAGGAAAAGTACATAATTGTATGCATTGAATATTTAACAAAGTGGGCTTAGACCACAGCTGTCAAGGTAGAAACAAAGGAGAAATTGACTGAGTTCTTAAGGGAAATTGCGTTTTACATATTTGGGTACCCTAGAGATCTAGTCACTGATCAAGGAGCTCAATTCACATCACATCTGATTGAAAATTTGTTAATACAACATGGGATAAAGCACATAACATCTAATGCCTATCATCCTCAGGTCAATGGACAAGTAGAGGTCACGAACATGGAATTAGAAGGCATCCTCACCAAGGTTGTGAACAACAACAGAAAGGATTGGTAAAACAGACTAGTGGAGGCCACTTAGGCCTACAATACAACTTGGAAGATAACTACTGGTTTCACTCCTTATGACTTGGTCTATGGAAAGAAGGCTCTACTCTCCATTGAGTTTGAATACAACACCTTGAGAATGGAAACGCTGTTGGATTTGGATGTTACAAAGGCATAACAAGAGAGGTTGCTCCAGATAAATGACCTAGATGAATTCAGGATGCAGGCCCTCCTACACGCTCAAGTTATAAAAGTACATTGGAAGTTTTGGCATGACAATAACATCAAGGACAAGGTTATTCAAGAAGGGGATTGGGTTCTACAGTATGACTCCAGGTTCAAGCACTTCAAAGGCAAATTGATGACAAGGTGGTTAGGTCCATACCTGATAGAGAAGTGCCATGATAATGGAGCTGTTCAAATTAGGACCATTAATGAGGAAGGTATTCCCTTGCTTGTCAATGGATATAGGTTGAAGGCTTACAAAATACCTTTGTCCAGGGAAGAGTTCATCAACACCATTAGCAAGGAGGTAAATGTGATTGGAAGTGTACTAGCTTCCAAGTCACATAATTTTTGAAAACTGTTTTTATTTGTGAAAAGAAAAGAAAAGAAAAGAAAATAAAAATACAATAAGGGGCCTGGATGAAAACCTCCATGAGGCATCCGAGGCCAGTTCTTGGGTTGAAAGCCTCCTTGAGGCAACCCAAGAGTGAAAAAAGAGAAAAAATAAAATATAAAAGATCCCTGGGTGAAAACATCCCATGAGGCACCCAGGGAAGACAGGAAGGTTGAAAAACTATCCTGAGGCAGCCTATGTGTCCCTCAAAAAAAAAAGAGAAGAAAAAGAGAAAAAAACAAAAAATACCATGACAGGGAATTCCAACCCATTCATTAATAAGTTCTGTCATTTTGCAGGTTTTTGAAGACAATGGAAATTGCAAAGATATAGGGACAATATGCTCATTTTCCTTCCGTTTCCCCCCCTATCCACTCCATCTAATCCATTTCCCTACTACTCATATCCATTATCGGGCCTCAAAAATTGGTTTTTTTAGCATTTTCTGGTGTGCTACAGGACATTCCTGTAGCACAGAATGTAATGAAATGCTATAGGAAAGGGGACCCGATAAGAAAATCATCCTGCATGCCTATTCTAAGTTGATTAGGAACCCTACAATTCATCAAACCACTCACCTATCACCCATGCACCCCTGATTCAAATCACCATACCCATATCTAGCTTTGTCTCATTAAAAAAACACAGGAAAATGTCTATATATATCTATATATCTATATATATATATATATAAAGGGAGGACATTTCTTCCATTGCCACAAACCTTCACTACTCCATCACAACTCTGCTATCATCCTCCAACCTCTACACCACTTTTCACCATCCCTCTGAGAAAAGACCTTGAAAAGGAAGAAAAAGGAGCTGCTATAGGATTTCTTGTAGCAGCTATAAGATCTCCTGTAGCAGCTTGTGCCACTACTGCAAACAACCTAAAACTCAGTTTGTCTTCCCAACCAGAGTGAGGAGGAGTACCGTCATCCATGGACAACTTGTTCTTCCTAGCAAGACTCCACAACAACAACAACAACAACAACAAGAGGATATTAAGCACCTGCACACATGAACAAGACAAGAAGTCATCTACACAGGAGCCAAAAGAAAAACATAGAAAGAGAGTAAGGAAGAACTTTCCTAAGCAGCATCACAGAAGTCAACTACTCCACCATGCACTAATCAGCAAAAGGTAGGCTCAGGTATGATAACTTACTCAGCTCTTCCCTAGGTACAATATGATGAAAAATGTGTAAATGTCGAAGAAAGGCATTTTTTATAAGCTGGAGGTGTCCAATAAACTTGGCCACCCTGAACTCGTGATAAAAAAGTAATATTTTAGTCATCATGCCACGTAAGGATGTCAAATTAGTGGGAATCAGTTAGTAAGGTGGTCAAAATCAGTTAAGAGGGAGTGGGTGATGATTACGAGGATCAAGTGAGGGAGTGGGTGAGGGAGTGGGTGATGATTACGAGGAGCAAGTGAACGATCACCAACGGTGGGCCAACAACCGCAATTAGGAAATCTCGTACCACTGCGAGCCAACAAAACATTCCGAACTTCAACCATGAATAGCATAAAATCCACAAAATTTCATGCATTCTTTTCTCATTTCGAAATCAAGGAGATATGGGCTAGCTTGGGAAGTCATCGAAAAAGTCGAACCCTGTTCTGGCCATCCTACAGGAGGCAACTACGGGAAACAACTACAGGAAGCACAAAAACCTACAGGAAGCTACATGAAACCTTGTAATTGCATAGGAAGTCTACAAGGGTGTGCCTAGGGTCAACTTGGTCCTCAGTTATCAAAATCCTAGGCATTACAGTGAAAATTAAGTGGCCTATCTCTCTTCTGTTCATGATTATCATAACTGATACACTCTGCACTATCTTAGTAATTACATTCAGCTTGGGAATTAAAAAGATTTTGGGAATATAAAATGAATTTTTTTTTGGCTATAAGGAATTGTAGTAATTGCAGTCATCCACTAAAAAGTTTAGCTCTCAGCTACCCTAAAATTCATACTTGAGCTATCCTACAAAACCTCTTGCATTTAGCTGAAACTAGAGAAGAAAGTGGGAGGGGGATTCAATATAAGAGAGCCCATATCAAGAATTCACCTTCCCCCCCTTGTGGTAGACATCTTCAAGAGCTATCACTGGTTAGGCTTCTTTGAGTTGCTCAAGGGGTATGATGATGATATAACTTATGAGTTTTCCATGGTGCTAAACCCTCAAGCACAAACAAGTGCTACCATTATGGTAAGAGGGCTGTCTATTACCATTAATCTTGAGTTAATTAATAGAGTGACAACACTTCCTCCAGGGGTCAATTGGAGAAAGGAAGACAATGCCAACAATACCTTTGGTAAGAAAAATTTCTTCACCAATGATGAGATACCAATTGAAGACAAAAATGAGGTTAGAAGGGTGAGTCTTCCCTATCCATGGGATGAGGTAGCCTACCACATCCTTAAATACATTTCTTGTGAAGGGAGACTGTGTGTATTCTATGATTACCAGTTCAGGTTACTCCATGAATTGAGATTTTGAACCAGGTTTCCCATAGCCCAAAGATCAACTGTGCCCTATTTTCTACCACATTCAATCATAGACATGAGCCAAAAGGTGAAGGAGGGAAAGCAACAATAGTTAGCACACCATGGTCTCATCAAGCTAATAGTAGAGGATGCTTTGAGTAGATCAGGAGTCCTTGTCCTCTAATCCAAATTCAGAGATACGGACAGAGAAGCATTCCTGGTGACACAAGTCCTTGTACTTGGTGAGAACCCAACTTCAAGTGAAGAAGACGAAGAAGAAGAAGAAGAAGAAGGAGAAAAAGAAGAAGAAAATGCAGAGATAGACAAAACAGAGGAAGAAGAGAAGGAAGAAGAAAAGAGATAAGAAGTGGAGGAGAAACAAAAATAGAACAACCTTGAGAATACCACTTCACTTTAGGAGAAGGAGATATCCCCAGATCAGGGAAGGTTGTCTCCTTAACCCACTGAAAAGGAGGTAGCTTCTGCCTTAGCTTCTTTGAGCACACTGATAAAATCTACAAAGAAAAGGCAGAGGGAAACTCCCCACTATTTGAAAACAAGAAGAAGCACTAGGATTAAGTAGGGGAGGCCACAAACCCCCACAAAACCCCTATTATAATTGAAAAATCACCAAGTAAATAGGAGGATCTAGAATCCCTGGGGCTGAAGGTTGAGAAATTCACATCACTAGGAGCAACCCCAAAGACTACCATTAACTATATGAGGAAGCCTGTCACCAGGTCAACCTCATCTAAGCAGCCCAAGGCATCTGTAACACTCCAACAAAAAGGAAAAGGCCTGCTGCAGGATCCCCAAAAAGTGCTACAGGAAACACTGACAGTGCTACAGGAAAGGCAGAAAGTGCTACAGGAAGAGCAGCAGGGGAAAAAAGGAGGCAAAGAAGCAACACCACAATCACAAGAGGGGACAACTTCTCCAAACACAGTTGAGGGGGATTTTACAGAGCTACAAGAGCATAGTCCAAAGCTCAACTTGAGATCCTACTACAAGTTCAATTAAGGAGGCAGAGTGATCCCACAAAAATTTGCAATCCCTCTCTTCTTTGAACTGGAAAAAGAAAGAGGAAGGACACATTGATGGATGTAGATTGCTAAATCAAAGAAACTAGAGGATGTGGGCCTTATGGAAGAAAAAATCCTAGAGATGGGCAAGGAGTTGAGTGAATTGAGAGATAGAGAATACACCATGAAAACACAGCTGTAGGCAGAAAACACATGGTTGAGGAGGAAATTGCAAGAAAATGATATGAAACCAGCTCACAAAAAGATAGAAAAGATAGATGAACGCCCTAGAAATAAGCCTCTTCGAGGGGGCAACCTCCTTTACATTACAAAAATGAACAATTCTTGGATGAGTCAAATGACAAAACCTCCTTTCTATATATAGGAGTCTAAGGGGTCAAAATGTAACCAAGCCGACCTAACAGTAATAATATAAAGGCACAAAAATAACAATAGAAGGATTCTATGGGGCACAATAATCACAATATGGGGACAACAAGGGTACAACAATAACAATAAGGGATACAATGACAATAGTAATGGGGGAATCACTAGTATTATAGGGATCGAACATGCCCCTCTCCTTCAAAAAAGTGTTGTCCTCAACACTTGAGTAGTTCTGGATGCTTCTGTATAAAATTCTCATCCTCCCATGTGGAATCTTCAACAGGTAAGTTCTTCCACTTGATGAGATTATCTGAAATTGATCGAATTCGTAGCTGTCGAGTTCTTGTTTCTTTGAATTCTTCAGGTTCCAATATGGTTTATCCTTCCTCATGAAGTTCTGGCAATATTGTTTGAACTGGAAGCTTGTCACCTATAACCTTCTTTAAGCATGAAACATGGAAAACTGGGTGCACTCAAGAAGATGCAGGAAGCTCCAATTTGTACGCCATAGTACCTATCTTTTGCAACACCTTGTACGGACCATAATACTTTGGTGATAATTTATTATCCTTCTTAGCTTGCTTAAGGGACATTTGTTTATATGGCTGTAGCCGTAGGAATACTGTTATGAAACCAGCTCAAGAAAAGATAGAAAAGATAGATCAACGCCTTAGAATTCAGCCTCTTCGAGGGGGCAACCTCCTTTACATTACATAAATGAACAATTCTTGGATGATACAAATGAAAATAACTCCTTTCTATATATAGGAGTCTAAGGGGTCATAATGTAATCAGAGCCGACATAACAATAATAAAGTAAGGGCACAATAATAACAATAGTGCGATTCTATGGGGCACAATAGTGACAATATGGGCACTACATGGGTACATCAATATAATAAGGGGGTTGTACTAATAACAATAAGGGGTTACACTAGTAGTATAGGAGCCTAACATGCCCCTCTCCTTCAAAAAGCGTTGTCCTCAACGCTTGAGTAGTTCTTGATGCTTCTGTATAAAATTCTTGTCCTCCCATGTGGAATCTTCAGCGGTTAAGTTCTTCCACTTGATGAGATACTCTGAAATTGATCGATTTTGTAGCTGTCGGGTTCTTGTTTCTGTGATTGCTCCAGGTTCCAATTTTTCCTTCCTCTTCAATTTTTGGCAATATTATTTGAATTGGGATCTTTTGCAACTTTTGAATAAGTGGCCATACTTTTTCATCCTTCTTCCATTCATCCCTTGCTTCATTTATCCAATCTAGTTGGATAATAGAAATAGCACAAAACAAAGCTTCCACATCCTCATCCTTGAAGAGTCTTCCCATTCGGTAAGGTCGCCATTGTTTAAGTGCATGTAGTATTGCCAACATTTCCTTCTCATAAATAGCTTGCTTGAGATGTAGCAGTAAAAATACCCAATCACCTACATCAAAACATTTTTCACTATGATGTTGATCTAGCTGTTGTTTCGTTTGATTTTGCACCAAAGTGGCATTATCCTTTAAAAGTTGGAGAACTTGTTGTTGATGTCGATGTGATCTTTCACTTCTTGCACCTTTTTCTTCTTGATATGTCCTTCTATCTTGAGAGTTTGAGGAGTGGTAATTTTTGCCAATGCTTTAAAGATATGGTCTGATTCATTTCTTGATGCTCTATGTGATCTTTCACTTCTTGAACATTTTTCTTCTTGATATGTCCTTCTATCTTGATAGTTTGAGTGGTAGTTTTAACCAATGAATTACAAGACATGGTTGGATTCATTTCTTCTTTCTCGATGTGATCTTTCACTTCTTGCACCTTTTTCTTCTTGATATGTCCTTCTATCTTGAGAGTTTGAGGAGTGGTAATTTTTGCCAATGCTTTAAAGATATGGTCTGATTCATTTCTTCTTTCTCTGGGGTGGGGTCCTAGCATATATCCTCTTCTTTTGATGTTTCTTGATCCTTTTCTTCCTCCTCTTCATA